>BSBK01001919.1:0-252500 GCA_027943335.1 Chamaecyparis obtusa
AAGATTGAATTTTATTGTGATATAGCTAAGTCGATTTTGTATTATAGTCTACATAAATTATGAGTAGCAATACATATTACCTAGACTATCAATATCTTAAAAATATGATTGAAGCTTGCAAACATAGAAATCATTTGTCAATTATTTTACTATTTATCAATATCAGCCATAAAATAATAATAAAACCTATGGGAGAGGACTCAATACCTAAACACATTCCAATGGTTGTGATAGCAATTGTTAACTTAACACCCACACTTGTTGATTTAATATCCAATATTTTTGACAACATTGTACCAATAATTGTGACTTGAAAGTTGTTTTTTCTAATGATGACTACCCATAATTGAATGAAATGTGTCCCTTATTCTAAAAAGCAACCAATTGTGCGATACCACATCAATTGTACAAGTATGGGGGTCTCTAATGTACTACAATTGGTCTCTCACTATTGGGGGGCTGTTGTGGACACCTTGGCAAAAAGCATGTTGATGTGGCTTCATATATGATGATGTGGCCTTGAAACCTTAGTTATAAGCAGGAGACTTGCTAAGTAAGTTGTTGTAAAAAATAGGAGTGATTTAATATTTCTACGTGCATTTTGAGAAGTGCAAAATTAAGATACTCAACTACTAGATCCTCTCCCCTATTAACATTTTGTTGAGAAAACAAGAAAGAAAATAGAATTAGTACTTAGAATACCTACCTACACTCTCACTATCTCATCATACCAAATGTCTTGTACAATTTAACTATAACAGTGCGAAGATGGTAGGCTGAAGCAAAATTCTTGCCTTTTAGACGAATATCTTAAATGAATAAAGTAGTGGAATACTAATATGTAGTACGGGAGGGAAGTATATACGCTCGAGGTGATAAGTATCGAAGCATATATGCTATTTCAGACAAATGCTTGGGCGGTGCTAACGAACAACTGCTACTGTTCTATATATATATATCAACATGGAGAATCGCGTGATTGTATAGTTTTTAGTTTACAACGAAGATCGTTATGTGCAGTACAAAACCTTGCAGATGATTCCTTTGCTCATTTCGAGAAAAACGTCGAGCTTCAACTTTGTGCCCACATAATCCTTTCTTAAAACAACATCGACTAATTTAGGAAGTATTCAATAGAAGATACTCCGTGAAGAGAGATTTTATATACTTTTAATCTCCAGGTTTACATCGATATAATTGGACTCCGGGTATAACGATGTTTGTTAGAAACGGATTCCTTTGTCCACGTCTAATCCATGGTATCTTGGCAGGCGAAGTCAGAAAGTTTATAGGTACTTCTCTTTTGTTGCCATAAATCTGTAGCCATTTGGGTTTTAGGTACAGAGTATATAACATGCATTTGGAGGTTGGTATTGTATTTCTGATTTGGTGGTGTTTAATCGCCTCTGCATATGCAAAATGCGATCTTCACTTGTGTGGATCGATAAATGTGAGCTACCCATTTTGGATAGACGATCCCAGTTGTGGGTACCCTGGTTTTCAGATCAAATGCCTGGAAAAGGAGAAGGAGAATGGGAATTCTACCAAGGAGTTCGCTCCATTTCTTGGTGCTCTTGTAAACGGTAGAAACACAGAGTTAGAGATCCTGCACATCAATTATACAGGCTCTCTGATCATAAATTCCACTTCTCTAAAAGCCATGTCGTGTAATGGAACAGATGATGCTTCTGTGCAGTTCGAGTTACCTGCAGATGGGCCCTTCACCATTTCCTCCATCAATAGATTCGGCGTCATTGGTTGCAAATCAGTCGGTTCTTTCACGGTTGGTGATGGGGAGGGGAGCTGTAAATCTGCATGTCTGCATCAATTTGATCCGAAATACTGCAACACATATGGGTGTTGTGAAGCTGGTATTCCAGGAAATAAGAGAGCGATAAATTTCACTGGTGGGGGGAATTGACTATGCGGTGTTTCCAGGAGTGTGCGGATTCTCCACTATTCTTCATCCACTTACTTGGGGCATACCCGATGACGAATATGGTCAATTGGGCAAGGGACATTACGGCCTCCTCGTGGCGTGGGGCGTGGGGAATGAGAATTGCTCGAGGGCGAAAGGAACAGGCAATTACGCTTGTGCCCTGGAAGCGGAATGCATAGACTCTCCAATAGAGGGCGGCCATTTGTGCAGATGTTTACCAGGCTATAAAGGGACTGGTTACTTTAATGGCACGGGTTGCACAGGTATGATCTCCATACTTTGGAAATCTAGCTGAAATCGTTTTTTTTTTTTTTTTTTTGGTTTAAGACGATTGTCACTCTTTTGAATGCACAGATGTGGACGAGTGCAGTCTAAGAAATTTGAATCAGTGTGTTGAACCATCGGCCGGCGGCGTATGTATCAATTTACCTGGTTCTTGCAATTGTTCGTGCAGGAGGGATTATAGTGGCGATGGCTTTCAAAATGGGACAAGATGCCAACCGCCGAGCTCAAACAATTCCCTCGTGCGTGCAGTTGAAGGTAACCACATCGGATGTCTTCAAAACTAATTGGACTATATAGATGTTAATATTTTTGTAGAGATGGATATAATTAGGCTAGTGTAGAGACCATAGATATTACAGAAGAAGAACCTCCACCTCAACTTTTGAGGAGCTCCACTAAACAAAGAAGGGATTTATTTAAGGATATAGTAAACCTAATTTTACAACATAAGGAAACCTTGAATTATAATTTAGATAATGAAGTTGACCATGGATGATGAGATGGACTGTTTAAAGAAGATTGATGTTTGGGACTTGGATTAGTTTCCGAAAGGTAGGAAGCATAAGAAATTTAGTTTTGATGGTAGTGTTGAAAATTATAAGCTTAGATTGATTGTGAAGAAATATTTTCAATTAATAAAATTTTGATTATAATGAATTTTTTTTTAGTTGCAAAAATAACATTTATTTGGTTCTTATTATCATTAGTATATTTAGCTTTTATTTTTGAGACTAGGAATATGTATGTGAAGACAACCTGCCTACATAGTGACTTGAAGAAATAAATCTATATATGTGACATAGTTCAAGCTTCACTCTAAATCTGAGTCATTAGCTTGTTGATTGAAGAAGTCTTTATATTTTCTTAAAGTGTCTCTCAATATAGGGTATATAAAGCTTGATTCATATGTTTTGAAGTCAAAAAATTTTGTTCAATGTTAGAACACCGTCTATATTAAAATTTTATGGCGATCATTTCCTTGTTACTTTGTATGGGGACAATATGTTGATATCTACAAACAATATGGGGGCAAGTATGGACAGAATGTATTATCTTTTGTTATAGTATGACATGAAGAATACAAATTTTTTCGAGGTCACACTAGGCATGGAAATTAAAAAATAAATATATTTAACAAAAATATCTAGTCAAGAATAAGTGTGTTGAATCTATATTACAATAATATAGCATAATAGAATATAGACTAGTGATTATTCTTATCTTAGTGGGGAGTAATCTATCAATTGAATAACACCTACGGAGATGGTAGATGTTTCTTATGTTCCTTATGCTAGTGTAGTTGATACTCAAATATATGTTGTGGTCTATACCATACTAGATGTTTCCTAATTGTTATTATATTTCTAATGTTGTTAGTGAGCACTAGGAAGTAGAGAAGGGAGTCCTTAATAACTTTGGGATACTATTAATAATTTTTTTTTTTTTTTTATCACATTAAACAAAATTTTGACTTAGATTAGGAGGAGATGTAGATAATAGATGATACAAGAATGCTTATGTCTTTAACATATTTGGTGTTATAATTTATTGGATGAACAAGAGACAATACTTCACCACTTTATCTAATACAAAGGTGTAAGGAAAGAATTTAGTTTGCATGTGTAATTATCAAGAAGATGGATAAGATTGAGTGGAGTTCTCTAGTTGATTGACTGAGTTTCTAACTTATTTTTTGGTGAACTTTTATTAATTTAGATGTTAATTTCAGACTATTTTTCTCTCATGCTTTTACAAATAATTTGTGGTTTCAAGTTTTGAGTTAGATCTATTTACACTAGTGCATAGTTTAAGATATATGATGGTAAATAGTTTGAAAATGTATGATGGTGCATAATTTGTGAGGGGTGATGTGTCGATATTTCTCTTATTTTTTCTCTTCTCTTGTAAAATATTGAACATTTTTATATTGTAACTAGACTTGGTAATATGAAAATTATATTCCAAATTTAATCCCAATTTTTTTCCTAGAATAATTAGTATTTAATTTTGATAAATACCTTACATGCGTATTTTTCATTCATAAAATTATTAGATCTTATAGACATCTCTTCCCAGTAGTTAAAATTATTAGTATTTTTGTTGTTCGTCTTTCTTTCAATTATTTCTATATTTCTTTATAGCTAAAAAGGTTAGTTAACAATAATTTCTTGTTCACTAATTTGACAGGCATTATTTCTGCATCCATTGGAGTTCTTCTTGTAGTTATTGGATTATTTTGGTGGCTATGGAGGCGTCATTTGAAACTTGTAGGGGACGAGAATTTCATACAAAATGGAGGTGTTGAGTTGCAGGAACGTATATCTTCCATGGGAGCAAGAAAGAACCTGCAAATGTTTTCTGAAATAGAGTTAAAAATTGCCTCCAATAATTACTCAACAGAGTTAGGAAAAGGTGGCTTTGCAACTGTATATAAAGGAATTCTATCAAATGGTGTTCCCGTTGCGATAAAAAAACACAAAGCATTTTCCCTAGAATTCATTAATGAAATTGTGATTTTATCCCATACCAATCACAGAAATATAGTGAAATTGATTGGGTGTTGCCTTCGCACGCAAGTTCCATTGCTTGTATATGAATTTGTGTCAAATGGGACACTCTTTCAACATCTACAATCTCCAGAGAGGAACATTCCTTGGGAAAGAAGACAACAAATTGCCATAGAGACTGCAGAAGGTATAGCATACATGCATCATGAAGCCTCTCAGCCTATTTTCCATCGTGACATAAAATCCTCAAACATTTTGCTAGATGACACATTCACACCAAAAGTAGCAGACTTTGGTATTTCTCGCCTGCGACCTTCTAATGAAACACATTTGAGTACCATGTTTCCATCAGGCACTCCAGGTTATGTGGATCCAGAGTTCATAAGGAATAACCAGTTCACAAATAAAAGTGATGTTTATAGCTTTGGTGTAGTTTTGTTGGAGATTCTCACTGGTCTGAGACCTGTGTTATTTATACAGGGATCTAGGTGTGCTTTGTATGAACATTTCCTATCCACAATCAATGAAAACCGATTGTCAGAAATTTTCGATCCCAACATGGTGAAAGAGGAAAACAAAGGGCAGATGGAGAAAATGGCAATGTTAGCAAAAGGATGTTTGCAAGTGAATGCAAATGAAAGGCCATCCATGAGAGAGGTAGTGGAGGAACTTGTTTGGATTCGTGCTACCACAAAAAAACAAAGAATTTATAGTGATGCAAGTTTTGTGGAGCACAAGAGAATTTCTGTAACAACTGAGAATTACACTTGTCCACCGATCACATTAATTACTTCAGGGCGTTGAATCATACCAAGATGTCAAATATGTATCAAAATGATCAAGAAAAAGAAGAAAATGTGTCAAGTTAGTCTTCATTTATTATATTTAAGAAATGAAAAATTACAATGATCTTAAAAGAGCTAAAGATGTATAGTTCTATTAATTTGGCATTGTATTTCTTTCCGATGAAATATTTTGTAGAGTGCTAAATATTTAATTGGAAATCCAATTAATCACACGTATTTTTGTGGATGTTTAAAGTATGATTCATCTCTTATTTTTTTGGATGTTTATGTTGGGATAAGGTGTTGATCTATAATGTATTATTTAATTATTATATGTAGTGCATCAAGGGTAACTTATATGGACATGTATCACTAGAGTGAACATTCTTGGGATCATTTTATATGTTGTATTGTAATATTGGAAATCATATTTAATGTAGGTATCACATTGAGATGCTTATTTAAAAGTGGGGAAAAATATTTAATGAAGTGAAAATATAGTACCCAATATTAAATAAGGGTTCAATGGTATTATATTCACATGGTCTTGTGGGACATGGTTTAAATTTACCACTAGTTATATTTTGAGTGTGCCTAATTCTACAAGAGAAGGAACACGCTAGTGAACACTATTAGGTTTCTACAATCTATATCAATGTATTTACTTTATTATGGGTTTGGTTGTGTAAAAATTTATTAGCATCAACATTTTAGATCACACTACATGCTTCATTTTATTTCATTTTCTCTCTTTCATCTTGATGATGGATCATGCAGTGTGATCTGAGACGTTGATGCTAAAAAATTATTACACAATCAAATCCAGATTAGAGGAAAAATTATTACGTTGGATGGTTGAGTGGATTATCATTGTTGAGTCTTTCTTAGGAGTTCATATGTGAATCATGGAATGAGATGTGTAGATTCATGCTTGGACACCTAGAAGATGCATGAGAGAGGCTTGATTCTTTAGAAGCATTAATTGTAACTCAAGAAGTGTTTTGTATTTGTTGGTGTGATTGAACTCAAAATTTTCACTTAGGTCCTAATTCCACATCCTACTAAAGTTTACTTAGGCAATGCATGGGATTAAGTTTATTTGTGAAATTATCATGCATTATAACTTTTCTATCTTATGTGTGTTGGAATATGATGAAGGTGATCACGTGGTGAATGTTGAAGTGTTGTCATTTATGGAAATAAGTCTTCTAGTTTAATTGAATCTATTATACCAGTGATAAATTTTATTGCATAAGAAATTCTCAAGTATCTAGTGTATCATTGATAACACAATTAGTAATAGTAAATACAATGTGTGGTGATAATCTAGAATGTTCTAGTGGTGCGATTGGTCAAGAAGTATCTACAAAGTTAGGCCTCTATGCCTGGAATGTAAGACTGCATGTATGCAGGCAAATTGGATGTAAATTATTGGTTCTTTGTCAATGAGAATACAAATTTAGCTTGCTCAATCTATTGTTTGGTATCCGTTGTTGCTAATTTCTACTGTGTTGTCTCTAGCTGCAAGGTTGGACATCTCCTTTGGGGATTTCTCTAGTCTTGACTGCATCATGTTGACATTAGTATGACATCACTTGAGTATCTCCAATAAAGAAACCTCATCCGAGAGATAGTTTGTGGTCGAAGTGAAGCTTGTGGGTGGCTCTATGATGTTAATTAGCGAGACATGACCATATTGGGAAGACACACACTACGGTCCTATATTTATGTTATTTATTATTGGGATAACTTGTTGGCCTCACAAAGATGCCACATATGGTGTCTCTGATACGAATTAAAAAAAAGGAAGTAGAAGACACACTATTAACAATGACATTAACAACATTATGATGATGGTGAGGGTCCATTTTTTGGCATGTCAATTTAAAGGAACATGAACCACAACATCTTAATATAAAGGTGCATCCATGTTACTATTGACAATCCTAATGTTGAGCCCAGTCAATATTTCAGAACACCTTGTATTAATTTCTAACCATTTTTTTAACTATTGGCAATTTTTGGCACCATTTACCCATGAAAACTAATCGATCTAAGATACTTTAGCATGTCATAAAATTCAATGTGTTTTCTATCTTGGTGTAAAATGTAGTATGTTTTTATGTCTTCAAGATAATTTATAGTCAACGAGAGTCTATAGCATGTCTTTCTAATAAAAGGTGCATTGACATCGATATGACATCCTCTAGGTGTATCTGATAAGACATCCTCTTCTAGGAGATAGTCTATGGTTAGAGTAATGGTTGTAGATGTCTCTCCAATGGAATCTATTGGTGAGACATGATGATATTGGGGATACACATTCCAAGGTCTATTATTATATTTTTGTTGGGATGACTTCTTGGGATTATGGAGATGCCATATTTGGTGTCTCTAATACAACTTACAACAAAGGAAGTAGATGGTACACCATTAAAAATGACATTAATGATGTCATAAAGATGACGAGGGTCCATTTTTGACATGTCAACTTAAAGGAACACCAACCACAAGAACTTGATATAAAGGTGCATTATCTTAAAGGTGCACAATCCATCTGTGTTACTATTCATGGTCATAATGTTGAGCACAGTTAAGATTTCAAAAAACCTTGTATATATTTCTAGCCATTTTTGTAACTATTGCTATTTTTGGCACCATTTCCCCATCAAAGCTAATCAATCTAAGATACTTCAACCTATCATAGAATTCTATGTGTTTTCTATGCTAGTGCAAAGCAAAGTGTTTTTTTACATCAACTAGATAGTTAGCGGTTGGTGGGAGTCTTTAGCAAGTCTTTCCAAGAAAATGACACATTAACATCAATATGATATCCTTTGGGTATCTTCGATAAGGTATCCTCTTTGAGGAGACAACCCATCATTGGAGTGAACCTTGTAGATGTGTCTCTGATGGAATTCATTAGTTAGACATGATCATATTGGGGATACACATTCCAAAGTCAATCATTTGTGTTTTTATTGTTGGGATGACTTGTTAGCCTCATAGAAATGTTACATTTTGTATGTGTGATACAAATTACAACAAAGGAAGTAGAAATTACACCATTAACAATGGTATAATTACTAACATTGTAAAGATGGTGAACCCATTATTGACATATAAAGATAAATGTATAAAAATTTCAAAATCTAAATTTAAAGATACATCATCTTCGAATGAAAGTTTGTAATCCATCTGTATTACTATTGAGATTCGTAATGTTGATCCTAGTCAATATTTCAAACACCTTCTTTAGATTTCTAACCATTTTCATAACTATTGGCATTTTGGAAACTATTTTCCCATCAAAGCTAAATGATCTCAGATACTTCATCCTTGTTGGAGATTTGCTAGCAAGCCAGTGTTGACTGTATATTTGTCATTGATGACAACATATGGTAAGTAGCGTGCATCGAAGTTATAGATAGAGAGACTTGAGCATATGTTTCTCAGATATGTTATCAACATGATATCATAGGTGTAAAGGTTTATTCTGAGTGCAAAAAGTTGTGCAATTGTTTGTATCAGTAGTGTTCCTGATAGTGTTACAAATAAAGTTCTATATGTGATTATCAGTATGGTTATGTTGGAGCCTTGTGCATTTTTATTTATGTTTTAGACATATATGTCATGATATGTTCATGGATGTAGAGTTAGTTGTGTAATACAAGTTGAGTTATGTTGTTTCTATTTGCCAGTTACAGTTTCCTAGGTTTATCTGATGGAGCCGACAATGTTTATATTATTTCAGTAGTTGCACTTATCATTTTGATATGTGTGTTTGGTTTCATGTTTGGTGATGAGTTAAGAATGTTTGATTAAGAGTGCATAACATAATATAGCTTGAGAGTAAAGATTCAATTGATTTGGTGAAGTCGACAGTGTGAAGTGATGCATCTACTCACATTGAGTTGCACGGTCCCTTTTGGTATTGCGTGGTTGATGTAACCATTGGAGATGTTGTTGAAGAGTTGTATTATTTCTCTACTATGATTTCAAGAAGTTTCTAATAGGCCGACTTGATTATGGAGAAAGATACTTATAGCCAGTCATTTGTGATTGCTAACCATGGAAGCAAATATAAAATGAAGTGAAGAAAAGACAAGAGTAGAAGGTGTGAAGTATTGAGCCATCAGTAGATCTATGTGACAAAGAAGAAAGTGTGTACTATACATTAGAACTGATCAAGACAATAGGTCTAATTCGTAGTTCACCAAGATCCAGATATAGTGTGTATCTATTGTGCAAAAGGTTACAACATTTACCATTTGAGTAGTGAGCTCTTGGATAGTGAGTCCTCACCCCTAATAGGGTTATTGTAAAAGACTCCTAATAGGGTCTGACCTTTGACCAGGTCACTGTACTTCATGTATTATAAAGATCAACTTCTAACAGGGTTGTAAGATCTTCTAATGGGGATCATTATACTCTAGTGCAGTTTATAGTGGGTGCTAATTCCCACCGGGTTTTTACCTATTTGGGTTTCTCCGTAACCAAAATTGTGGTGTTGTGTTAAGTGTTATCTTGTTGTGTATGTGCTTAATGTTCTTTTTAACTTAATTGGATAAAGAATTGAATCTTGTAGATAAGTAATTCACCCCCCCTCCTAGTTATCTCTTGGGACTATTCCTAACAATTGGTATCAGAGTTAAGTGCCTTGGAGAGAAATTTTAACAGCTTGAGGTTGATCAGATGGCATTCTTTAGGAAAGAAAATCTTAAGTTTGATGGAGAGAATTATCTATACTAGAAGAACAAAATGACAACACATTTGCAGTGCATTGGTTTTGAGATTTATGAAGTAGCTACTCGAGATATACAGGTCCCTTCTCTTAAGCATCTTGCAAAAGATGATGCAACTCTTAAACAAAAGGAAATTTTCACTCAAAATGCAATTGCCAAGGAATCCCTTATCAGTGCCCTATATGACAGTGAATTTTTAGAAATCAAGAAAGTAGATAAAGCATACAAGATATGGAAGCATTTAGAAGACATGTTTGAAGGTGATATCCAAGCCAAAAATGCGTGCATAAAGACATGGAAGAAAAGATACAATACTTTGGAGATGCTACCTGAAGAGAACATCAGAGTTTACAATCAAATGATCAATGAAGTAGCTGTAGGAATCAGAAACAATGGTGGAGAAATTTCAGAAGAAGACATCATGTAAAAATTGATGACTACTCTAATAGAAGAATATGAGAGAAAGATAAACATCATAGATAAGACTATGCAGTTTTAAAAAGACTTCAAAGGAGAGACCTTAATCAACAAGATTTCAGCATTTGAGATATCAAGATTGAAGACAGAGCCTAAAATTGAAACTGCATTCAAAGCCTCAATTCATGGTAAGAAATCTTTGAACACCTCTAGTAATTTTGATGATGAAGATGAGGATAAAGAGCTAGATGAATTCATTGCTATGGTTGCTAAGAAAGGAAGAAAAGAAAAGGGTAAATATGAAGGCCAGTTACCATTTAAATACTTTTCATGTAACAAGATTGGTCATTTTGCATCTAAGTGTCCTACAAGAGTCAAGAAAATAAACTACAAGCCTAAGTATAAAGAGTGTTACTATGCTGAAGATGGATTTTCAATTGAAGATTTAGTAGAAGATGAAATTGAATTTTTTTCAATTGAAGAAATGGAAAGAATGTTTGATGAAATGGATAAGGAGGATGAAAAGAAGGCACATGAGTTAGCATTGATTTCACAAGTAGACATCAAGATAGACTGGATAATTGACAGCAGTTATTCACATCAGATGATAGGAGACAAAGATAGATTTGTGTATTTGGATAAGTACAAAGGTGACATGGTTATATTTGGAGACAACACTACTAAACCTATCATAGGTAGAGGAGCTATCACTTTGGATGGAAAGAATAACACTGAAGATGTTCTATATGTTGATGGTTTGTAGTATAACCTACTAAGTGTTGGGGTGTTTCTTGACAAAGGATATCAGTTGGAATTCAAAGATGATAAGTGCATCATTAATAAAAAAGGAGTAATGATTGCATCAAGTTCAAAGCTAAAAGGTAATGTTTTTCAGCTTAATTCAAAAACAATTTATTTGTTGCTAAAGTAGATGATAGTTGGCTATGGCACAAAATACTATGTCACATCAATTTTGGCAATATAGTAAAGATAAGCGATGTTAAGACAGTAAGAGACCTCCCTAGTATTGCAAGGGTAGTGGATACAATATGAAAGGAATGTGTGATGGGAAAACATGTAAGGAACTCATTCAAAAGCAAGCAGAATGTAGCAGAGAACAAATTGGATCTAGTGCATACAAACCTATGTGAACCAACTAAAACAAGATCAGACTATGGTGAAAGGTACTTTATTTTATTTGTTGATGATTATTATAGAATGATGTGGGTTACGTTCTTAAAAGATAAATTTGAAGCATTTGAGAATTTCAAATTATTCAAAGCTAAAGTTGAGAATGAGACTGGATTAAAGATAAAATGTTTGAGATTGGATAGAGGAGGAGAATTCACCTTTGATAGATTTTATGAGTATTGCCAAGAAAATGTGATAAAGAGACATCTAAGTGCACCTAGAACCCCTCAGCATAATGGAATTACAGAAAGGAGAAACTAGATCATACTTGACACAACACATACTATCATGATTGAAGGAAAGGTTGCACACACCTATTGGAGAGATGCAGTCAATACAACAGTCTATACTATCAATAGAATTCAATTAAGGCCAGGTGCAAATAAGACACCTTATGAGATATGGTTTGGGAATGTACCTATAGTAAAATACTCAGAATCTTTGGAAGCAAGTGTTACATCAAGAGAGATGATGGTGTTGGTAAGTTTGATGCAAGAAGTGATGAAGGTTATTTTATTGGTTACTCTACTAAAAGAAAAGCTTATAGATGTTTTAACTTGAGATTGTAGAAGATCATTGAAAGTGCACATGTGAAGATTGATGAGAATTTTATGATTCAAGAAAGATACTATGATTATGCACCTATGATTGAAGATGAACCTAGACCTATTAGTAAATAAATAGTTGTTGAAGAAATGTTTGACAACATTGATGTATTATTGAATGAACCTGAACCAAGTGAAGAAGAATCACAGAAGATAGATGAGAGAGTCACACCTAATGTTCCTAAATTTACATCTAGATACCATTCTAAAGAAGATATCATTGGAGATCATAACAACAAAGTCATGAAAAAATCAAAAGAAAAAGGTTCTACAGTTGATGAAGAAATATGTTTACTTTCAAAAATTGAACCTTTAAGTGTTGAAGATGCATGTAATAATTCAAATTGGCATGAAGCAATAAAAGAAGAGTTAAATCAAATAGTTAAGAATGATAATTGGGAATTGGTCCCTAAACCTAGTGGCAAAAATGTGATTGGAACCAAGTGGATATTCATAAACAAAATGAATGAAGATGGTATAGTAGTAAGAAATAAAGAAAGACTAGTGTATAAAGAATATGCGCAAAGAGAAGGAATTGATTATTCAGATACATTTTCCCCTGTAAGCAGATTGGAAGCCATAAAGTTATGTCTAGCCTATGCAACACTCAAAAAATTTAAGGTATATCAGATGGATGTCAGATCAACATTCTTGAATAGAGAGTTGAAGGAAGAAGTATATATAGAGTAGCCTGAAGGATTTAATCTATTAGACAAACTAGATATGGTATGCAAACTGAAGAAAGCCCTCTATGGACTTAAGCAAGCCCCTAGAGCATGGTATGTAAGAATTGATGGTTACTTGACAAATATTGGATTCAAGAAAGGAGAAATAGATTGTAACTTATTCATAAGAGAGACACTTGAAGGATTATTACTAGTTTCTATTTTTGTTGATGATATTATTTTTGGTGGTAATAACAAGCTTAGTGCAAAATTTGCTAAAGAAATACATAGTGAATTTTAAATGAGCATGATTGGACCTATCAAGTACTTTTTGGGACTGAATGTGTAGCAGACAGACAAAGGTATATTCACAAATTAGTCTGAATATGTGAAAGAGATATTAAAGAAATTCAAGATAGAGGATTCCAAGCTAGTATGCACTCCTATGATAACAGGAAGCAAGCTTTTAAAAGATGATGATCCTACAACAGTTGACAAGACTTTGTACAAGTCTATGATTGGTAAACTCATGTATCTTACTCAATCTAGACCTGATATTTCTAATGTAGTTAGTATTGTTGGAGGATTTACAGATGAACCTAAACATAGTCATCTACTGGCAGTCAAAAGGATATTAAAATATTTGAAAGGGACTATAGACTATGGTTTATGGTATCCTAACTTGGAGAATATAGAACTTCATGTGTATACAGATGTAGATTGGGAAGGTTGC
This sequence comes from Chamaecyparis obtusa, assembly GCA_027943335.1. Lineage (NCBI taxonomy): Eukaryota > Viridiplantae > Streptophyta > Pinopsida > Cupressales > Cupressaceae > Chamaecyparis > Chamaecyparis obtusa. The sequence continues at coordinate 13,873 of BSBK01001919.1, forward strand.
GTCGATGACATAAAGAGTACCTCAGGAGGAGAAGTATTTCTTGGAGATAGACTAGTTACTTGGAAAAGCAAGAAGAAGAATTCTATTTCTCAGTCAATAGCAAAAGAAGAGTATGTGGTAGAAGAATTAAATTGTTCTAAAATTGTTTGGATCAAGCAAATTGTTAAAGATTTTGGAATCCAAATTGACTATCCTATTTCTATTCATTGTGACAACACTAGCACTATAAATATGTCAAAGAACACTATGATGCATGCAAAGAAAAAACATATTGAGATAAAATATCACTTCCTAAGAGAGAAATTTTCTGAGAAAGAAGTAAAATTAGATTATGTAAACACTAAAGGATAGATAGCAGACATATTCACAAAGCCTTTTCCGAAGGATACTTTTGAGTATCTCAGGGAGAAGCTGGGAGTAATTCTCTTCCCTGAATTTGATTAGAATGTGCAGCAGTGCATCACTCCTCAGTGACTAATGAATGGTTGACTAATCTACTTCAGGAGTAGTACCTATGCTTACTTGTTTTTGGCACCCTTTTCCATTGATGTCAAAGGGGGAGTATGTAGTCATGAAAAACAAAAATAGTTGATCTATTCTAGAAAGGGGGAGTATACAGTAGAATTTGTAGTAGTTGGAGGATTCATCCTTGGGGGAGCTATGTTGAGGAAATGGAGAATGTTATAATAAGATTTTACTTTTGGATTGATGGTGTTTTTTATTCCATATGTTGCCATCAATGCCAAAGGGGGAGATTGTTGGAGATTTTCTAGCAAGCCAATGTTGACTATATGTTTGTCATTGATGACAACATATGGTAAGAAATGTGCATTGAAGTTAAAGACCAAGAGCCTTGAGCATATGTTTCTTAGATATGTTATCAATGTGATATCATAGGTGCGAAGATTTATTCTGAGTGTAGACAGTTGTGCAATTATTTGTATCATTAGTGTTCCTGACAATGTTACAGATAGAGTTTCGTATGTGATTATCAGTATGGTTATGTTGGAGCCTTGCACATTTGTATTTATTTTGTAGACATGTATGTGATTCTATTTTCATGGATGTAGAGTTAGTTGTATAGTACAAGTTGAGTTATGTTGTTTCTTTTTTCCAGTTACAATTTCCTAAGTTTATTTGATGGAGTCGACAGTGTTTATATTGTTTCAGCAGTTGCGCTTGTCATTTTGATATGCATGTTTGGTGATGAGTTAAGAATGTTTGGTTAAGAGTGCATAACATAATCTAGCTTGAGAGTAAATATTTAGTTTATTTGGTGAAGCCGACAATGTGAAGTGACGTGTCTACTCACATTGAGGTGCGCGGTCCCTTTTGGTGTTGCGTGGTTGATGTAGCCATTGGAGATGTTGTTTGAGAGTTGTATTATTTATCTAATATTATTTCAAGAAGGTTCTAATAGGCCAACTAGATTATGGAGAAAGATACTTATAGCCAGTCATTTGTGATTGCTAAGCATGGCAACAAGTAGAAAATGAAGTGAAGAAAAGAGCAGACAAGAAGGTGTGAAGTATTGAGCCATCAGTAGAAGGTCTATGTGACAAAGAAGAAAGTGTGCACTATACATTGGAATTGATCAAGACATTAGGTCTAATTCATAGTTCACCGAGATCTAGATATAGTGTGTATCTGTTGTGCAAAAGGTTGTAGCCTTCACCATTTGAGCAGTGAGCTCTTGGACAGTGAGTCCTCACCTCTAACGGGGTTATTTGTAAAACACTCCTAATAGGGTCCGACCTTTGACCAGGTCACTATACTTCATGCATTATAAAGATCAACTCCTAACAGGGTTGTAAGATCTTCTAATAGGGATCATTATACTCTAGTGCAGTTTATAGTGGGTGCTAATTCCCACCAGGGTTTTTACCTATTTGGGTTTCCCCGTAACCAAAATTGTGGTGTTGTGTTAAGTGTTATCTTATTATGTATGTTCTTAATGTTCTTCTATACTTAATTGGTTAAATAATTTAATCTTGTAGATAACTGATTCACCCTCCTCTCAGTTATCTCTTAGGACTATTCCTAACAATCCTATCTTAAAATTTGATTATTTTTCTACATTGGTGTGAAGTACAGTTTGGTTTTTTATCTTAGAGACACTTTTTAGTTAGTAGGAGTCTTTAGCGGATCTTTTGAAGAAAATGATGCAGTGACATTGGTATAACATCCTTTGGGTCTCTTTGATAAAGCATCCTTGTTGGGGAGATAGTCTATCATTGGAGTGAAGCTTTTGGATGTCTTTATGATTGTATTCATTGGTGAGACATGATCATATCAGTGAGACATGTATCAAGGTGCGTTGTTTGTGTAGTTTATTGTTGGGATGACTTATTGGTCTCAAGGAGATGCCACATTTGGTCTCTCTAATATGAATTACAATAAAGGAAGTAGAAGGCACACCATTAACATTAGCATTAATGACATTATGAAGATGTTACAGGTCCATTTTTTACATGTAAATTTAAATGTGCAACAATTTCAAATTCTTAATTGAAAGCTACATTGTCTTTGACTAGAGGTGCATAATCCATCTACATTATTATTGATGTTCATACTGTTGACTGCACTCAACAATTAAGAAGACCTTGTACATTTTCCTAACCATTTTCATAACTATTGCCAATTTTTCCATGATTTTCCATCAAAGATAACCGATCATAAATACTTCATCATCAGTTAAATTCTACATGGTTTATGCACTACTATAAAATACACTATTTTTTCACATCTGTGTGTGATCTTAGGGGTCTATCCAATGAAGCATATGTGTTAGAGAGATGATATGTGGTTGGAGGAAAGTATGTCAAGGTCCAATTGATGGTATTCATTGAATAGATATGATAATATTGGTGACACATGTGCCAAGGTCCCTTTGTTTTTTTTTAATTTTCCCCTAATAGTAAAAACATGTCAAATTTAATGTACCCCCCGAAAAAAAACAACAAGAGTTGTGTTGCAATGTAGTTCCTTCCATACTTGGTAGTACAATTTTGTTGTTGGATTTTGGTTTTAAAATCTATAAAAATGCAAAAATTGGCTATATTAATTATATCATTTTGGCAGTTGTTAATTTAGTTTCAGAGGGAAAATTAGCAATTGCTAATTTAGTTCAAATAAAAAATTAACAGATTGCTAATTTAGTTCAAAAAAAAAATTTAAAACTCATTCAAAATTTTTCATTATAGCTTTCAGTCCAAGCATACTTCCTTTTAACTGAGCCATTTCTATAAACTGTAGATGATGATCATAAAATAGGAAACTTAAGTTATGAAAGTCAATAGAATTTTAAATTTTTCTTGATATTAGATTCATTTCTTGATATTAGACTCATATCTTAAACTAATGTTGTAACTTTCAATACCAGCTTGAGTTTAACCATTATTTCGAACACTAGAATTAAAGCTCGTAGTTTTAGAGAAGATGACATAGAAGAAAGAGAAGCTAGTGTAGGACCAATCTTGTGCAATAGAGGCACATGATTTTTGAGTAGCTTCTTGATGAAATGATATTTTTTTGGCTCAAAAGTATCTTTTTATTCATCAAAAACTAACAAATAGAAAAAGTATTTTGTATTTATATAGTCATTTATCTTTCTTTTTTGTCATCATTCTATGTGAATGCAAATCCTCTAGGAGGTCTTGTTACATCTATTCTTTTATTTTCTTTAGAATTTCTAGTAATGTCTTGAGTTATTATTTTATCAAAAGTTTTTTATACTATAGTCAGAATGATAGAAAGTATTATAAATTTTCATTAGGGTTCACTTTTTAGGCATTAAAAAAAAGACAAGGGAAATATTTATAATGGAAGAATAAGACTACAAGCATGATATTAGATATGTCATACAATAATATGACAATTTATCATGGTAAAAAGTTGTCTACGATGTTTTATTCACCGTACATAAGAAAACATAACCTGCATATTTGCAATTGACTAGTTTCACTATACATAATTTGTCAAACATGTAGATTCTCTAGTGCTAGTTCCAAAAGTACTTTAGTGCGATTTTTTCAGTTTTGCAAAACTTAATCTCCAATTTGTAATTGTTTGCCATATCAACTAACATAAATGCAAATTAAACTTATTCTTCACTTCCTGTGTAATAAGTTATGTAAATGTAAATAAAAAATAAAAAACCCAATGTAATCATCTTAAGAGCATAAAGACCACTATTTTAAAAGAAATCAAAGCGTTGCATAAAGGTGAATGCTTCTGTAGAATTTCCTAATGAACTCTTTGGAATTTTTTTCGTCATTTATAAATAACTTGGATAGCGCAATTTGTAATTCCTCAACATTGATTTGGGACCTTCATTAGAACACTCATAGAAGGCTCTTAGGATTTTTTAAAGTCAATTGCTTACTCCTATTAGATCATTGATTCTCTTTCATTCTGTTGTGTATTCTCCACCTTCATTTTTTGGTAGAAAAATCAAATAAAAAAATATTTAAATAACAAAAGACTAAACAATGACATTATTGACTAAGCATTTGTCTCACCACTTGAATGATTGAGGTGTAGTTAATATTCTTCATATACTTATTCCTTCCTCTATCTTAATTGAACTTCATATTCCTATTCCTTCTTGTGTGTCAATTAAGATTCTTATTCTTAAACTCAAAATCAAAACTCTTCTTCCAATCCTCAACATGAACTCCTCTACCTGCACTTGTTATTACATGTTAACATCTCAAAGTTGTTTATTCATGTTAATGTCAATGCTATATGTTTTTGAATGATGAGTTTTATGTAAAACATGCCATAAGCTAAAATTAATCAAATGAAATAAAAGCTTATAAAGGAGATATCACAACCACGCCTGGAATTTGACAGCCGCCTATGCTTGTCATACAATTTTTTTATGACGGTTTAGTCATTTTATTGCCTTTCATTTAAGTTTAAAAAAAATATTGATTGTCAAAAATATAATAATTAATAATATTATATAATAAGTCATATAGAAAATGTTATAAATGTAATAAAAAGAATATAAAATTAAAAAATAATTTTAAATTAGTAATATATTAAAAAATCTAAGTTTCTAAGTTTATATGTTTATTTTAAAAATATTTTAAATAAATATAAATATGTAATAAATGATATAAAAATATATATTGTATAGTAATATTATATATTAGTAATACACATAAAAATCACAAATAAACTAAGCAAGTTTCTAAAAATCATATATTTTACATAAAAAGATTCTAAATTAATATGAATAGATAATAAGAAAAATAGAAACATATTTATTGCATATATTAAATGATAATCTAGTAATTATTAATAACTTTCTAAATTTATATTTTTATATCCTAAAATTTAGAAACATTTATATTTTATCATTTATACTATAAAATAACACATATTTATATTATTAAATAAAATACATAATACCTATAACAATTTTTGATGGTTTATAAATAAACTAAAATGTCATATTGACGGTTTTCTAAAAATTTAGCTTATCAATTCATACGGTTTAATAAAATTTTAGGCTGTCATATACGATCAAAAGGTAGTAAAATGACCATTACGACCATCAAATTCTAGACCTGATCACAACCATTCAGGCTCCATTTTTACATACTAATACTTCCATTATATAATTCAATTGATAAAGTATCTTATTAAGTTGTTGTCTTCTAGTGTCCCTACAGTGTCTTATAGACAATCTCGTTAAGCTGGATCAACATAGATACCACTAGTACATTTGACCCACCTTTTAGACCAACATTTCAAACCAAGCATTAAAACGATTTTCCTTGGTCAATTTATAGAAGGAAAATTTTGATTTTTTAAAATCTATTCTCGTGTTGGTTAAAACCACGACCATGACAGGTGGTCGTAAGTCCGACCAACACAGGAATATAACTTAAAAAAAAAAGACATGGTTTCTTTTTATTTCATTCTGCAATTACTTCGCGCGCAAAGGAGAGGTGAAGGAGAGAAGGAGGGAAGGAGGTCGAATTCAATTAGAAGCACGCATTTTTGATCATCTCTTCATTGGATTCATCTCTTAACCCTAACCTTACAAATGCTTATTAAAACCATTGGGAAACCAATGTTTGTTAATGTTTATCTTTGAACATTTAGTAGATAATGGCATTGGAAGACTTAGAGGAAGTCTAGATTATCATTTTTTTGGGCATCACCATTGGTGCCCAAAATTTTTGATTTGAGCTCTTTTAGTTTATTTCTCTAGTAAACAAATTTGCAAAATTCAATTAGAAAAAACCATGTTTTTTAACATTTTTTGACTAGTGTTTGATTTCTCCTGAACCCGTGCGGATTATTATGGAAAAAATAACTTCATAGGAAGTTTGTTGTCTTAGCTTCCTATTGCAACAAATTTGAGGTTATTTGGTTGAGAAATTGAAGAGAAATTGGGTGACAGTCATTAACATGCTATTTTTGCACATAAACTAGGGCTGTCGACTTTGTTGTATAAAAAAAACTCATATCCATTCACAAGAACCATAGAGAAGCATGTAAAGTTAGTGTATTGAAACCTTTTAGGATAATCTATCTAAAAGAAAAAATCCAATAATAGTGAGTGGCAATTCAAAAAACATTTCCGAGTATGAGTTACTTTACATCTTCTATGGTCCATAGTATAGTTTAAAATAATGAGAAAAAGAACAAAATGTATCAAACAAACTCATATCCATTAACAAGAACCATAGAGAAGCATTTTTACCATCAAATCCTCTAACTATACCCTCACGGGTTATGCCTGGTAGAATACACTAACTTTACATTCTTCTCTATGGTTCTTGTGAATGGATATGATTTTTTCTGATACAAAAAAGTCAACAGCCCTAGTTTATAAACTATACTATGGATCATAGAAGATGTAAACCCTCATTATTTTAAACTATACTATGGACCGTAGAAGATGTAAACCCTTTTTTTTTGTGTTAATTATCCCTAAATAGTGACAAGGGGTCACAATCACTTGGATTGGTATGATCCTCCATTCTAGGTACAAATGAGTAGGATGGACTAGAACAAAATGTATTAGACAAACTCATATCCATTCACAAGAACCATAGAGAAATGAGTTACTTTACATCTTCTATGGTCCATAGGATAGTTTAAAATAGTGAGGGAAAGAACAAAATGTATCAGACAAAATCATATCCATTCACAAGAACCATAGAGAAGCATTTTTACCATCAAATCCTTTGACTGTACCCTCACAGGTTATGCCTAGCAGAATACACTAACTTTACATTTTTATTGCTTCAAAGTGGATTACATTGATCTTCATGATTTGGGTTCAATTATCTACCCTGTCTTCACTCTCTCCCCTTCGAAACACACCCTTATCTCTATTAAATAAGCCTCTCAAGGCTAGTATAACCCTTGCTAAGCGTAACAGTCAGTTATAGGATCGTTGACAGTTAGTTATTTTCCACTAATAGTTAGTTGTTTTAGATTAAAATACATACAACATACTTCTTCTTAATGTTACTCTAACAATCCATTGTCATCTTTCTTTGTTTTGAATAAACAACTACACATATGTTCCAAATGCCCTCTATAATATATTAATAACTACCAATGAAATGTATATGCAAAAGTAAAACTTAATGATACAATATTATAAAATGCCTTCTCTTTTTATTTATTACAATGTGTTTAAAGAATCTACATTACATCACTACATAGGAAAGAGAAAACCATGTCTAAAGTATATCTAGGATTGTGCCACAAATATATTGCTCTACATCTTGTATATTGCCTCTATCACTGAGGTTTCAATGACCAACAACAATGGAAAATGCTTCTTACAACCATATAGATCCTTGACTAATAATACCAGTGGAGCTCTAGAAACTAGAAAAAGAGATTAACGTTATAATAATATGGCGATGACAACAATGGTGGCATCGAGGAGGCATTACTAATTGAAGTTTGCTAGCATTTCCATTCCACTGAGTGCTTGTACACTGAAGCTAGGTTGAGATATCAAAAAAGTGGATATCTCCATATCATATCATCATGATCCCAATATTTAAGCCATTTTCATCATTCACAACCATAGAAATTGAACACATTTTTTTTCTAGAACAATTGACTTCATATCCATAGTATCACACACACACACACACACACGTGTGTGTGTGGTCTTAAAATAGAAGTACCCATGTTGTAGGTGTCTACTAAGCATAATGTAGGCTAGGAAATCCATTGAATTTTGAATTCCAATCACTATAATATATTAATAGATTTGATAATATATTTAAAAAAACAAAAAAAAACTAGTCAATCCTACTTCATGCTCCATACAAGTGCATCCCTCAACCAATAGGGTTCATCAACCAAACACATGGAGCTTGTTTAAAAGGTTATCCTAAATTCCTAAGGATCCCAACATGCTTCATTCATCTTCACACAAACATATAAACTCCTTGCAAGAAATCTATCCCTCTTGTCCAAACTGCCTAGTCTGGCACAATCCTACTCCTACAACAATGAGGGTTTTCAAATATTTTCTCAAAAATTTCCCCAAAAAATATGAAAACAAATAAAATATTCCAATACCATTTTGGAAGCTTGACCACATACCCAAAAATCAACCATGGGTGCTTTGGATCAATCCTCTCAAATCTGACACTGCCCGTGAACTAAGAGGGCTAATTTGACTCATTTTACAAAGAAACCCCTAATAGTTCTTCATCCCAGGACTTGATACTTTCAAAAGAGTTAAAAAATGATCCCAAACCATGGATTGTATAAAAAAATTGGTCCTTCGACCTCTCCATATACAAAATCCCTCATTTTCTCCTCTAAAACCCTATAATCTAGGGCTTGGTGAATGTATGACCTCCCAAAGCTATACGTTCAAATAAATGGATGATTGACCATCATTAGGCCATAACTAAGTAGATTCAACCACACAAGACCCCCTCCAATGGCTCAAACTCCTATTGCATTAACCATGCAACATGCATGTAACCCTCCAATACTGTCCATTCAGCTCTCCAACATTAATCACTACAAACTTCCTCTTGTTTCTACATTATTCATGTTATAAATACATGTTAAAAATGTGTATACATCCCCAAGTTACAGTATGTACAAAAAGGTGATGGATCTTACATATCCATGGTGGAAACCAAAGCAAATTTGTGAACTTCTAAATAGGACAATCAACTCTAAATCAATAAAATAAAGCTACAGAGGTCCAAAATTGATCTAATATGTCTTAAAACCTATCATGCAACCATAACCAAGCTTATGGTTGATATCAAATCAAGAAAACTTCAAAAAATTTCCAAAAATTAGTTTTTTATTGCTTCCAAATAGACACAGTCCGTAGAAATGAAATCTGAAACACCAACTAACTATTTTTTTAACTGTTCCAAAATAGTCTAAATTGATTATCAACAAAATAAACCAAAGATTTTTGTCAAGTTGAAACCTTGAAAAATAGTTATGAAAGCTATGAACAGGAGAACAAGTTATGAGAGAAATTGTAAAAATGAAAATAAAAGTAGTAGGCTTGTTGAACATTCTCATGTTGCATTCTGATTTGAGATTTTGTCTACATTAGTATGCTACTTTTTATTGCAATTATAATTAGTTCCTTTGTTCCTTAGTAATTGATTTTTTATTGCATGGTTGTCTTTGGTTTGTCCTTTTGTTTTGAGTGTCTACTGATTTGAACCAAAGACTTCGACTTAGCCAAAAATGTGCAAGTCTACATTAGTATGTTTCCTTTTATTACAATTATAATTAGTATGAATGAACAAAATAATGACAATGCAATATTTTTGATAATGTAATATTTGTCGAAATAGCGTCGATGAATTTGGTCAATGTGCCTATGTTTCAATGTGGTGTTGGCCCATGCATGTTGAAGACGTCACGCACAACAAGTAATCCTGGGCATCAATTTTGGGGCTGCCCCAATAGGAAAAAGGTCTCGATATGATTATATTTTATATTTAAAAATAATGTGACAACTAATCATTTTAGGAAGAACTAATGTACAATTGGTATTGTAGGGAAATAGTGGATGTTAATACTTTTAGTGGGTCGATGAAACCACATTTACATCTACCCCATCTACATCTATACTGGATGTAGGAATTGAGTACAACTTGTGCAAGGCTCGAGAGGCAGCTAGTTCTGCCAAGATTGCTTCAATGGCGAAAGCATAAATCATGTTTATGCGATGCCTTCTTTGTGTAGTTTGTGAACTATGTTGGGACCATATGCGTAAATGTGGTTAACAGAGGGCTATTGTAGATATTGGAAGTTTTTTAGAATTTCAATAGATACGTTGGACATATTTTGATAAACTCATGAACTTTTTTGTTGTTTATGAATTCGTTATGATTTTCATTATAAAATTAAACAAAATAAAAAATTAATCTTGTTAAAAAAATTTGAAAAATTATAACATTTAAAAAATTATGGTTTTCAATATAAAATTAAATAAAATTAGAAAATAAATTATTATATTAAAAAATAATAAAACAATTCAAAAAATATAAAAAATCATAGTGGAGAAGAAGTTATGAGTGGAATTGCAATATGAGAATGTTCAACAAGCCTGTAACATAGCTCTATGAAACCTTCACAAACATCCCTTCTTTGGCCTCCACTCATACCTCTTCTTAGAATTTGGAAACTTTTCAAAGAAATAGGTGATGAACATGCAGATTTTCCTGAGCACTACTGGGAGCTCACCTAGAAACACATGTACTATTGTGAAAATCATCACAAATCCATTTGTTTCCAGGTCTAGTTCCCAATAATGCTGGATCAAATCTATATTTTTGTCAAATGTAAATGGAATATTTTGTGTTTGACATACTTAAATGGAATACACCAAGAAGTGCCAAATGATGAATGCTCAATTGTTGTAATGGCAAAGCATCAGAATTGTCCATTTCTAGAACTTGATTTTCTATAGTCTTAATGATTTTTCTACAGTCCTAATGATTTTTCTTATTTTTTGTCTTTTGTCCCTTTTTTATTTCCTATGTCTGTGCTTGGTGACAGGATTTTGAACATTGCTGACATAGCATGTTTCTTTTTTTTATTTTCATGAGGTTCCACATTGTTTGTTTCTTTTGATAAATTAGGCCTTGAATGTGAAGTTTTGTTCACTATTTTATTTCAGCTTGACATTTCATTAATTTTTCATATACATAGAGACTACACATGCTGATAAAAAGATGAACTATTTGATTTAGGTTTACTGTTCATGATTGTAAATGGTCAATATTTCTGATGGTACCCCTTGGTGTATTCCATTTAAAAATAATCATGTTTCTATGGCTATGATAAATGTGTTAATATGATTTAGAACAACAAAGAGGGGGAGGGGGGTGAATCAGTTGTTCTCAGGTCCAAATGTACCAATTGAACATTCAAACACTTCAAAAAACTCAGATCGAATCACCAACTCAACTCAATCTCTAAAGAACATATATCAGAAAAACATATTACATGCAGTCCACTGTCCAATAGTATTTAACTTGCAGAATATCAAGACATTCATAAAAAAAAATTCAAACAAGTGTGCGACCAAGATTTGTAGTGGAAACCCAATTTAGGAAAAAACCACTTTGTAACATGTTACTGATATGTTTTCACTCTTTTGAAGTGAGATTGGTGAAAATCCAACCCTGTCAAAGGTTTACAAACACACTATTAGGTGTGACCCTATTAAATGATTTCAATCACCCTGTTAGGAGTGGCCTGGTTAGAAGACTTGAGTACATTCCATTACAATGCCACCTTGATTAAAGGATTTATAAATGATTGTTAGGTCAACCTTGATTAAAGGATTTTGACTATTACAATGGTTAGAAAGTAGTAGTAGTTTTTTATCTATAAAACATACAACTCACTTTGCAGATATCAGATCCAATTCACACATATATGTTGATTTACTAAGTAAGTATCATTTCCATCTCCATCTCTAATCTGCTCAGAATTCATTTCAAGTAATCAAAACTCTAATCTTCTACTTCAACCTTCTACTTAGACTTGTTAGTCAATAATAACAACATCGCCAACATACTCTATAACCTCACGATTAGTTTTCCCTTATACTTCTCCAAATAAGTAGATCTGTCTTTTGCCTCTTAATCTCCTCTATAGATCTTAGGTTACGTCAGATCCAATGGATCCTTCCAACATTTAAGTCCTTCATACATCCTTATAGAAACATCTTCAATCTCCTCATTGAAATCATAATAAAATGATTTACCATGGATTAAATTCTCTATACAATTATTTAATAAAGTCAACACGATTTACATAGCCTAAGAATTCAATTGTTTTGGCTGGAAATCCAAATTCTTCCTCCAAATGTAAATTGTTGATGCTCGATCAATACTGTGTTCATCTCCTCGGTCATCATTTGGTAACTTGGTCATCTCTACAAGTTGTCTTCCTTGGCTAACACTATCTTGCTTGGTATTTTCCTGTCGCTCGACATAAACTGATGTTCAGTCAACACTAGATTTACTCGGCATATACTGGCACTCGGTTGACACTAACATCATCAGCTTAAATTATATTTCTTCACTTTTTCTTGGTTAAGCCTACTTCTTTAGTCTTTCTTCTTACTTAGATAAATAATACATTATCTCATCATAGTGCCAAATAATCAAGTACTCATTGAAGTATCAAATAACTCAACCTTTTCTTAGGTGCTATTTTTATCTCATCAAATAACTCAACCTTTCCTTAGGTACTATTGTTATCTCCCTTGCCCTAATCCTTTTCATCAACCAATAGATATAGTACTTTCTTAGATAGAAAATATCTCACCAGTTAAGGTTTGACATCAATGACAATACAACAATTGTTTCAATTTTAGCTTCCAACAAAATGTCTCTCTTTTTTGAGAAAATTAGAGTTGACAAAATGGTTGTTCAGTGAATGTATCTGCCATTAGAACCATTTCATATGCATAGGTGATTAACATGCAGATTTGTGAAAGCACTACTGGGAGCTTATCCTACAACACATGTACTATTGTGAAAAATCATCACAAGTCCATTTTTTGTAGGGTCTAGATCCCAATAATGCTTGGTTGAAAAATATGCATGTTTGTCATGTGTCCATATACCTTCTCTGATTGACTCTTATATGCACATGTACTATTATGAACATGCAGATTTTCCTAAGAGCTACTGGGAGCTTACCCAACAACACATGTACTATTGTGAAAATTATATCACGAGTCCATTTTCTACTGGGTCAAGCTCCCAGTAATGCTTGGTAAATTCTACATGTTTGTCTAATCTAAATAGAATACTTTGTGCCCTTTTGTTTGATTATCATCCTTTCTGCAAACATGCAATTGACTACACACATTGTCACCCCTTCTGTTGACGATCTTGCATTCCATATATAAGGTAAAGATAATTTGTTCATGTTTACAATCTTTCATATTGTTCATGTTGTCTTCTACATTATTTGTAGCATATGTATCATGTAATTTTTAGCTAACTTAAGATAAATGATTAACATATGTAGGAAATTTAACCCCTTTGATGAGGATCCTGTGCAGTTGCATGGATCAATATGTATAAGTCAATGAATAGACATAATTTTCTTATATTATTCTTGTTTATGACTGAGCACGTATATGTTATAAATAGATATATTATATAATCATATAATGTGTCGAATAATCAATGCAAAAAATTTGACATGTTATATTCTTCTTGTTTATCCTTTTATATGATTCCTATTTTTGTGCCTTTCCTTCACTTTCAACTTACATTTTATATCTCCCATATATAGACAAAGAAGAACCATATGGGTCATGAATCTATTCAAGACTTGATTATTCTATATATATTATTTAATTATTATCAAAATTCTATTTGAAGCAGGGACATGACAATATCTCATTTGATGGATTCCAGGACCCACCAAATATGTACTTGTTAGATCTATCTTCCTTGAATGAGGGAAATATGGGAATGGTAGATGAAAGTTCAACATGTAGTATGACTAAAATAGGGAGATCAACTAGAGGTCAAAAGATTAGGAAAAAAGCTAGTTAATGCATGTATTTTTTCCTTGCTAAAGGGGGGTCACGTTCTTATGATGATGAGACCAAAGGTGACATCAAGGTGCCCTTTCGGTACACACATCTTGAGAAAGAATGGGTACCCAATGAGCTACCTCCAATGAACACTAATTTTTGTCTTAACAAGAGGATATATCGCATAGCTCCATCTTCATTACATGGTTTGGACCTATTTTCCATGGATGGGATAAAGGTATGCTACAAAAAAGTTGTTGAATTGATGTAGTATGCCAGACCTTGTTACAATTACAATGATTGGATGCGGATTGTTCAATATAAAAAAAGTATGTGTAGGTATGCACTATTAGAAAATTATATACAATGAAAAGAAAATGATCAAAGTAAAAGATTTTCTATGTACATTGATGGGAGACCAAAAGCAACAGGGAATATTGTGGGTTTTATAGATAGTACACAACCTTCCTCAACTAATAAGTAGCCCAATTAAATATTTGAGGCACGTGAGGGGAATCATGTTTTTGTAAGTGTGATAAAATCAATAAGTGCAGGGGAAGAACTGCTAATAGATTACCATTTAAATCACATAAATACAAACAAAGTTACTATCATGAGGGTGGTAAGTACTATATACCATCACTAGTAAATTTTAGCTTGTTTTCCGATGAGGTTTAGTTGATTATTAGACGCCTATTGGTCGGCTAATCAACCATAATGGTCATCGGATTTTTTTTGTCAAAAATACCACACTTCAAATCTCCGTCACAATTGCGACATCCACAGTGGTTGAACTATCAATGGAAATGATGTTGAAATCATTGCTTCAACCTGGAAGAATTGTGAGTTATAGCCTTATCCTTGTGACCAATGTATGTCAAAATTGTGATGTAAAATTGTCACAATAAACATTGAATGTATAGCTTTCTCATTGATATTTCTATTCTTTATTGGTCGAAATGTCGACATATGATTTAATTTTTTTTTTTATAAATATATATGTTATAAAATTAAGCACAGTAATATTATGTCGTTGTTTTTTACTATTTACAGTCACATAGTTTCTGTCTTATTTTACACAAACAAGCTAGTTTTAGACTGAAACACTCCACCATAGATCATAGAGCGACTCTTAGATACTTAGTTGAAAAAATATGGGACACTCTAGGTGACAAGGCTTTTTGTTTCTTTATTGACTTAAAAAAAGCCTTTGATTTAATTTGTTCATGGATTGAAACCTTAAATTATTGAACTTCTCTTTGTTTTGAGAAGAGTATAATATTCTCTACTTAACAGGGCCAACCGTGTGAAGGTGGAAGCTCATCTGGCCCATCCTAGGAGCCTCCCATGACCCTTTATGACATTTTAAGACCTCTAAGATGTATTCTTAGGGATCGTAAATGGTCATAAAGGGTCATAAGGGGTCCTGTGACACAACAACTGAGAAACATAATTGTAGGCATCATGGTCACAACTTTTTGGAGATAATGTAATTGTATACCCAGATGATGCAAAGAAACTCCTGCACCTCTGATTCCAAGTTGACTACAATTATTGCTCATGAATACAAGGTCCTCCAGCAAATGTATTCAACTTGGAATCAGAGGTGTAAAAGTTTCTCTACATTGCTTGGGTACACAAGTCAATTACGTTGTCTCCAAAAAATTGTGACCATGATGCATACAATTATGTTTCTCAACTATTGTGAAATCTAAATTTATGTTTCTTATTTGTCATGTTTATGTGCATGTTTTTTATGTGTTTTGGATAGTAAGTCTAATTTAATTTGTCCATGGACTAAGACCTTAAATTATTGATCTTCTCTTTGTTTCAAGAAGAGTATAACATTCTCTACTTAACAGGGCCAACCACGTGAAGGTGAAAGCTCATATGGCCCCTCCTAGGAGCCTCTTATGACCCTTTATGACATTTTAAGACCTCTAAGATGTATTCTTAGGGATTGTAAATGGTCGTAAAGGGTCATAAGGGGTCCTGGGATACAACTGCTAAGAAACATAATTGTAGGCATCATGGTCACATCTTTTTGGAGACAATGTAATTGTGTTGTATACCCAAGTGATGGAGTGCAACTTCTTCACCTCTGATTCCAAATGGAAACTGCAGGATTCAAAAACCATAGATAAGGAATAAATTTAGAGAGCAGAGGAGGGCCATAATGACAAAAATAATACAAGACAAACCTCAAGTTAAATGAGGCAACTGCAAACATTTTAATATATTTTTATTATTAAATAATGAAATTTTCATATACTAGTGTTCTAAGCCCCCTCATTACATGATTTATTATTGTAAGCCCCCTCTAGCTTACGCATCTAGAAAATGAAACTACAACCTATTGGGATTGAGACAAACCTTATAGAACAACAACAACTAGGAAGGATCACTTTCCAACATCTGTTGAATACATCTATTGGAGGACCTTGTATTCATGAGCTACACCTTGTATTCATGAGCTAGAGATGTATTCAAAAGATGTATTCAACAGATATTGGCAAGCGATCATTCTTAGCTGCTATTGTTCTATAAGGTTTGTCTCAATCCCAATAGGTTGTAGTTTCATTTTCTAGATGCGTAAGTTAGAGGGGGATTACAATAATAAATCATGTAATGAGGGGGATTAGAACAATAGTATATGTAAATTTCATTATTTAATAATAAAAATCTATTAAACTGTTTGCAGTTTCCTCATTTTACTTGAGGTTCATCTTGTATTATTTTGGTCGCTATGGACCTCCTCCACTCTCTAAATTTATTCCTTATCTATGGTCTTTGTACCCCATAGTGTCAACTTGGAATTAGAGGTGCAAAAGTTGCACTCCATCACTTAGGTATACAACTCAATTACATTATCTCCAAAAAATTGTGACCATCATTATGTTTCTCAGCTGTTGTGAAATTTGCATTTATGTTTCTTAGCTGTCATGTTTATACCTTCTCTCATTTTCTTGAAAATGATAGTCAATCCATAGTCAAGGTCAAGGAATAAATGGAATAACCAAGAAAATACTATACATTAAATCATGTGATTGATAGCAGATTGGGGCTCACCTGAGCCATAAACATGAAGAATTATTCTTAAAAAAGATGTAAACTATATATATGTGCACTTGAGGCAAAGAGAAGTTATGTCATATCAATATTAAAATATAACTTACAATATGAAAATACTAAACTAACTAATTCCTGAGTTCATTTTTGCATATGGTCACAAGAAAGATATGTGATTACAATATAGAGAAGGCATCGTAAAAATATAATTTTGGAATTTGTCCTAGCTTGACACGTTTTGCACTCAAATCCTTCATCGTGGTTAAGTGGAGATGGGTGAATATATGCAGATGAGTTGTCATCGACCCAACTAAAGTATCTACAACCATTATTTCCCTGTGATATCCAGTCTACATTAGTTCTTATATTATAATGAATAGTATTTACATTAGAAACTTTAAATATATACACATTACCAACCTTTTTTCTATTTGGGCAGCACCAAAACTATCGTCCAGGGTTGTTCGGTGTCCGTGAAGTCTTCAACACACACTGCCCACCACCAAATTGACAGTTTGACACATTGACAAGAGTCATCGAGCCTATATCAATAATGCACTGCACCATCGTTACTACATTTATTATTTTTATATGAAATACACCAAGGAGTACCATCAGAAATATTAACCATTTACAATAATGAAAAGTAAACCTAAATCAAATATCTCATTTTTTTATTAGCACGCGTAGTCTCTGTGTATATGAAAAATGAAAGAAATATGAAGCTGAAATAAAATAGTGAATAAAATAGTATTCCACATAGAGTGAATTAAATATACCATCAAAAGAAGGTGACAAAATCCTATCATGAAGCACAGACATAGGAAATCAAAAAGGGACAAAAGAAAAGAAATAAGAAAAATCATTACGACTATAGAAAAATCATTTATACTATAATAAAAAAAAGAAACACTCTTTGTCAACAATTTTTAAAATCATTAGGACCATAGAAAAATAATTAAGACTATACAAAATCAAATTTTAGAAATGGACGGTTTTGATGCTTTGCCATTACAACAATTGAGCATTCATCTTTTGGTATTGTGTATTCCATTTAGGTATGTCAACAATGTTCAAAATCCTGTCACTAAGCATAGACAAGAAATAAGAAAAATCATTAGGACTATAGAAAAATCAAGTTCTAGAAATAGACGGTTCTAATATTGCTTTGCCATTACAACAATTGAGCATTCATCATTTGGTACTTCTTGGTGTATTCCATTTAATTTTTTTAGTTTCCATGTTTATGTGCATATTCTTTATGTGTTTGGCTTCTCTCCCTCGCAAGGGATACACTAATAGGTAATTAATTTGAAAGCATAATGATTTGATAGTCTTTTTTCAGGATAGGCGTAATCATCCCGCCAACCTTAATTAGCAACATTTGTGATATATGTCAAGTACTTATAATCAATATGCCCAACAAACAGAGACTTATTAGTAAAAGCATGTCCTTTGGTTTACTAGTTTACTTATAATCAACATGTCCTGACCTACTCGTTTACTTATAATCAGTATGCCCTTGATCATTTTTCCAGTTGTTTTGTCCATTACTAAGATCTAGTAATCTAAATTTGTGCCTCCACATTTCACTGGAAAAAATTAGTTATATCAGTTCACGCACCTGCATATGGTTTGAGGAATCTCCATACCCTACGCGAAAGCTCCCATATTGGTATAGGCAGGAAGAATGTTGAAAAAAGTTTGTAGAAAGAAGATTTGTAGCCGTCAATTGCATTACTCGAAAGTTCTACGGGCCTTTTCATTAAATATATTTTGTGCAGATTAAAACTTCCCTGTCTTTTATGTTTTGATGGAATCCTTATACTGTTTGTAGCCTTTGGCTCAAATTGATGGATATCCACACTCTGATCTACGGCTCCCAAATTGGCACAGGTAGATTGGACATTGGAAAAGGTTCTCGAATCTGTATTTGCACCTACAAATTGCATTTGTGTAGGAGCCCTTTCAACAAATCTAAGTTCTTCATATTCTTCTCCAACAGATTGATAGATGTAAAGGCAGATTCCCATTATTTTTGCCATCAGAAAAGGGGCTTTGGAGTAGGGTATGGACATCTACCAAAAGATAACAAAAGATTCATTTTTGTCAGATGTAGTTGTAAGTGCACTGGTAGACATGTATGCAAAATGTGGAACAATAGACAAGCATTTCAACTGTTTGAGAAAATGCTTCAAGGAAATGTGGTCTCATGGACTGTAATGATCGTAGGATATGTACTACATGGATTTTTTTGAAAAGGATTTAGAAACTTATAAACAAATTCAACTGGCACTTGTAAAGCCAAACTCTACAACCTTTATAAGTTGTTGAACCAAAACAACAAAGTGTTGCAGCAGAAGATTCTTTGGAAGAAGTAACAGATTTGGAAGTTGAAGTGGTGGCATGTAACTATCTCATGGTTGATACAAAAGTACATGAAGATGTAGAAAATATTTTGTATGAAGAGGAGATGAAGATTAAAGAAGTGGTTAGTTCTTGTGATTCTATGCTTATAGATTTGTTGAATGAAGAAGGATGAAGTTCAAGTCTATCGTACTGTAATGAGTTTTTATGAGAGTGCAACAGATATTCTCCTTTAAAAGATATATTGATCAAAGTGGAAAAAGAAAGGAAGTACCTTATTGAGGCTCACACAAAATTTTTATGGATTCTTTTAGTTTTCATAATATTGGTTGCGCTTATTTGATTGTAGGTAAAATAGTTATGATTAAAGAGGATGAGATTGTAGTTGGAGCAAGTCTTATAGAAGGCATGAAATTATTTTTGAATGAAGCTTTATTAAAGAGCATAACATAGTTGTAATAGTGGTTAGTCCTCTGGAGGACATGATGATGTTAGTGGATGTGATATAGTGAAGCATAGATATTTTTTTTCCATGCAAGAAGTGGATGAAGAGTTGGTGATAAAAATTTATGTTTTATTAATGCTTTTAGCGACGAGAGTGCAAGGGATACACCGATTGCTTTCTTTTGAGAGTCATGCATCCATTTTATGAAAGATAAATGACCATTTATTATTTATTCTGATAATGTTATTTGGCCCATTCCAATACTAATGTATCTTATATGCACATTTCAAATTGTTCTCTCATATATTAACTTACATATTTCCTATTGGCTAACCCTTGCACCTCTTTTGGACTGATCTACAGTGCCTCCAAAGATTCTACTCAAAAGAATCTTCTAACCACTCATTACTCTTCAAATTCTCTTTTTTCCTTCAGACCTCCAAATATGTGTACTATGAATTGACCTCCAACAAATGGACTTGTGATGATTTTCACAATAGTACATGTGTTGGAGGAATGTTCACAGTACTGCTTAGGAAAATTTGAATGCTAAGTAAAAAATATAATATGTATGAGAAGGAAAATGCATGATGGCTACTCTAATACATTTATTGTTCAAGAAGGGCAATGCTTGGAATGTATAGGCCTAATCTAAATAAATCAGAAAATATAAACTAACATGCAAAATGTTAAATTGAATGACATTTTATTATAGAGATAAATGTGTTGTCTAGATTACTACATTTCAAAAAGAAATATTGATATGCTAGAGCACCTTTCAAGTTGGGAAAAGCTGAGACCCAAAAAAATTGCTTCACTCTCTATATGCATGATGGTATATTGATTTATTATCATTTCCTTGTATTTATTTCATGAATTTTTAAGGTAGAGAACACAAGTTGTTCTTGAGTGTCCTATACAGGGGTTTTGCAATCAGAAATCTTGTTTTGAAGTTGCATTTGAAGAAATTTTCACATGATAGACCATATAGAGCCTCATGAATGAGTGATGAGCAAAGTCTTGTGAGTAGGGAACAATATTATATAGATTTTTCTATTGGTGAGTACAAGGAGAAATTTTTGTGTGATATAGTACCAATGACATGTTGTCACATCCTCTTAGGAAGGCTTTGGTAGTCCCTAAGAAGGAAAATATGATGGGTACAAGAATACTTGTTTGTAAGGATGGTAACAAGTCTATTCTCAAGCCTTTTCAAAAATAATTCTTCATATGAGATAAGGGTTATCTATTTTGGAAAGAAAGAGTATGCTGATTTGAAGAGTCACACAAGGAAGAGGTCTATGAAAGAGGATTAGAAGATTGGAGCATCAATAATGGTTCTAAAAATCAATGATTATGATAGTGAACAAAAGATGGAAAATTGGAAGAGTAGTGTGATTGAAGAAGATATAGTTATGTGCATACATTGGTGTCCTATAATTGCACAAGTGCAAGACAGTAAGGGTCTAATCATGGAGGGAAGAAAAAAAGGTCATTTTAATCTTACAAGGAAAGAGGAGAGACAGTCCAAATAACTCTATGGTGACTGTCCCAAACAATAGACAAATGATGGAATTGCTAATATGCTTTCTTTTCATGTTTCTAACAAGTTTGTTGCAAATAGAACCATCATTACAATAGAACCACTCTTTCAAGATATTCTTGGCCAAATCAACTTGGATAAAGAAAGAAGATTGATCATGGAATAATATGAGTCTTTGATCTTAGATACAAGAGATCTCAAAATGGCTTATAAAGAAACATAAAATAATTATCAGATTGATATTATATTCAAAAGTTGTAGATCTTTTAGTAATATCATTTTGAATACCATTATCCATCTATTTGATTGAATTACAAAACCCCTATCAGGTTCAGATCACATTAGAACCCGACTTAATAGTCATTAATGGAAAGGAAAAATATTAGAAAGAATTGATATATCTGAGCACATCCTATTTAATACAAGGCTTGGAAAAATATGAACTTCTTGAAGATAAGATGTATCAATCCCTCTATTGATAGAACCACTCTTGAAACCCTAGAAATGCTACAAATTGAATGCAAAAAAATATAAATGCAGCACAAGAACTTTTTCAAAGATTAAAAAACTTTTATTCAATGCATGTTTTCACATATAATGTATCCCCATCCATTGCTGTGTTACATTCACATTCCCTTCTTGTAATGCATTTTTTTATATTGACCAGGTTCGAAAAGAAACTCATACACAATAAAGAGTATTGCAACACTTAGTGGCTAAGCCTTGCAATTGGAAACAACTTAGAAACTAAATAAAAGATTACTGAGCTGATATATATTGTAATGGCTATAAAAGTCATGGTGATTATTTTTCTTCTAAATCTACTCTTCTAACACCACCATAATTGCAACAATTGTTAGTCTCATTGAATTCCCTATAGCTTATTTCATATGGAAGGTAGATACGGTGGATTTTCTTACATGTATGGGTCCTTTTATGGGTGTAATATTCATCTCTATTCAAACAGGCCTCATCATAGTGGTATGTTCATGGTTTCTAAGTAGAACCTTGTTCGATTTTTTCTGAAACTCTCTATTAGAATTTGAATTGGTAATATCTACTATGATATTATTCTAAGTTTGCCCCACTTCTTACTGATTAATATTTTAATGAATTGAATATTCTTGTCTAATATTAGAATCAATTGCAATAATGAAGGGTTGTCTTATATATCTATGAATCAATCCATTCTTAATGTAAACACCAAAGATGTATAATATATAATACCTAGTTTCATAATGGACTACTAGTCTTCTTTAATCTCTGATATCTTTGAACACCAAATGGTGATTTTAATGCTTTCCCAATAAGAACATAAAATGGTGATTTTAATGCTTTAATGATTTTAATCTTTGATATCTTTGAACACCAAATGGTGATTTTAATGGGATAAAGCTATCTATAAATTAGTGCTCATCTACACCTAGTCAAATAGAGGACATGGATAGAGTAAATAATGTAAGAGCTATTAGAATTTTGATGTACACTATGGTGTATGAAATATAATATGTTTTCCAAGTAGTGCGAGCTCTCATTTAATTGATGACTAATCCTAAATCACTTTGGTATAGTTAAGAGGGTCTTAAGATATTTGTAGGGAACTTTTTGATAGGAAAACATAATCCTAAGGTATAGATTATTTATGTTAAAGAAAGCAACCCTAGAGTGATGCAATGAGAATAGTGTGTAAATAACATATTCATAACTTAAAGATTCAAAAAATTATACACATTTATGGACAATTATTATTATTATTATTACACACACACACACACAAAGATATTATTTTCTATTGCATTGATCTTCTAGTGACTATTGGTTAGTCCGTTTTATAGTTCTTGACAATGTATTCCAAACTAATTTGGTACTAATTTATAATTCAAATATCTTACTACAAGCATCCTCTAATTTCTTAATATGTTGGTCTATATCCAATAAACCATTTCTCCACTTTCAATCATACTTGGATTATATTTTCTTATTCATATTTCACTTTTATTTGTTTCTTAATATTTTACCATTATTACTTGTTTCTTATCCATATTGTTGATATTGAATCAATTTGTCTCTATAGTTGTTGTTGTATCATTTGGATCATGTTCTCCATGTCACTTTCTTGCAAAATATTTTTATGTATTAGATCATTTTTTCGATTGATGGAAAATATCTCTCCTAAATTTATCTTGTATATTTGTGATATATATTAACTTCAATTTTATTCCTTAATTATTATAATTGTTTATGTTGGTTACTTCCATATGGATAAATATTACTTTATCTTTTTATGAGACCACTCAATGATAATTTTGGTGGAGTGATCAATTATTTTGATGCACTATGAAATAAGATTAAATTAGGGAACTATCCTATCCACCAATTATCCTGATGCAGAGTGGTAGCAACTAAAGCTTAATAGGCCCAATCTACTACACAACTGATTGAGAATGACACTTTAAATTGTGAACAATGGTTTCAACTAATTTTGACAAATTCTTTAGTCTTTGAATACCTCCAAATTCAGGGAACTAACCTATCCACCAATTGCCTTCTAAGAAACTCTGTTATTCCCTATTGCCAATACTAACAACACATTGCTAATTAGCAATCCTTTACTTCTAGCAGATCTCAACTTGTTGATGTTTGTTGGTTATGGTCTCACAAATTTGTAAAATAATTCCAACTGATTAACATAGAATACTCTGATAATACTCCTCAGTTATCTTTTATGTTTTAGTCTCAATCTTCTACAATCACCACTTCATAGTCCAAAAAGTGAGTGACCGATTCTATCTCGACAACTTCAAACTAGTTCAAAACAAACCCTAGATGATCAATCTAGATTCGGGTTTAATGGATTAGTTCAAAGTTGGGTGTTTGGAATAGTCACATATGATTGGGAAAGTTTCTATGGCCTTCTAATGTCTTGGCATGGTCAACTCCTTGACCTCTATCCACCACTGACTATACTTTTTGTTCCTTCTTTCTCCCACTAGCTAAACATGCTAAACTTGATTAGCCTAGGGCATCAAAGTTGAAGTGGTTTGACAACCTCCATAGCTCTAAGTGTTGGATGCATTAAAGCATATTTCCCTAATTTTATTTTCATCTAGCGGCATGGACAATCCAATGGTGAAAATACAAACTAGGTTGAAACAAATTAAATGAATTCGGGAGAACAGTGTGCATCAATGGACTGGCAGTGGATGTTAATTCATCTAATAATTTAAATGAATGACAAATACCGAGGATGCATCAAAAATAATTTCACCATGAAGATGTATAAGTGAATTTGTAGGGTTAATAAGCTATCTATTCACCACAAGAATGATAGTGCCACAAATAGAACAAGACAAGACAAAAGGAACATACTCCGAACTGTGTATCTTTTGTATTCCAAATAGTGCTTCCCCAACATCTAGGTTAAGGTAAGGAAATGAAAATTACCTTACAAAAAAGTGATCCTCCTTCGCGCATTTCCCTTGATCAAATTCGTCGTCCGTGGAATAATGAAATGAGAAATGAAACCTTTTTTTTAATTATTATGCCTGTGTTGGTCAAACTTTTGACCTCCACGGTATTGGTCAAAATTGTGACCAACACGAGTATGGATTAAAAAAAAATCAAAGCTTTCCTTCTATAATCCAACCAAACAAAACCTTTTTATTTGTTGGTCGAATTGTTTGGTCGAAAAATAAGGTCAAATGTACTAGTGCATTTAAACTAACATCAAGTTTATGACTCCATATACCATTTTATTAATAAGTTTTTTTTGCTAAGTCTATTTCTTTTAGTTTGCTGAAGTTTTTATATTTAATCTTTGTCACAGGATGACATGGATCCCCACATAATAGAGGCTGTGGGATGCTCCTCCCACCCATTCTTCAGCAACTATAAACCTTATTGTAATTGTACAAATTAGATAGTTGAAAAATGTTATATTATTATGTTATTTTATTTAGGGTTTTGGAGTTATTTTGATAGTTTTACTGATATTCCTATCACAAATTGATGTTCAAGATAGGGGAAAAGTACCTACAACAAAAGAGGCAATAGTTGTATATACAAATGAGGATATCTTAGAAATCCCTGATATAAAAAATACGGTGAAGAAAAAACTAAAAAATGTCAATGCAAAAATTATTAGCATTTTGGAAGATGCAAATCCAACCGAGGAGATGTTGAAGAGGACAAATGAATTGATGACACAAGCATGCCATTTTGAAGTAAGCTGTATTGAATCTTTAGTTATAACAAAAGTTCAATAAAGGTTTATATTTTATACTCTTTTATGTCGTGAACTAAAATATGTATGTGTTATTGTTACAAGATTTTTTGTTTGCTCAAGTACTTGGTCATGGACATCACGGTGAGGCCGGGTACTAGCAGAGCTCCGACCATCTCAGGTAAAATAATCCTTAAGTTAACAAGTTACAAGGAATTTTTTCTTTGGAACATTCAAAAACTTCATTTGACTTACTAATCAGAAGTGTACATTTTTCATTGGACGTACTGATACCGTAGATACAGCTATAGGAAAAGGTACAGTTACATAAAATTAAAAATTTCTAAGAAAATTTTCACTCAAACTTTATTGAAAGCTACTCTTACTTTTATTATTTCAAATTGTCTTTGCTTACAATGTATTGTTTAGGTGATCAAGTGCAGGTGACTCCTCCTAGGAGGTCAACTGACATCCATCTGAGATTGCCAAGTGCAATGTTGACAACAAGGGGCATGCAAAAATTGATGCCTTCATGGTCTATGGTTGGTAAATCCTTGTTTTTCTATATTTTGTTTTGTGTTAATTATGATTTGATATTTTGTACTTTAATCTTGGGTGCATCTCATAGTGGATTAATTTTGTGGAGTAGGAGATACAACAGTACCATCTACAATGCTAGATATAGATCAGAGTACATGTATTGGCGATAATTCACCATGATTTCCTAGATCTACCCATGTTTCTAGCACGAGAGTTATATAGACATCATTATTGATCGACGATAAAGAATTGATGACTTTAAAACGTCCTAAGCTTCTAGTTACTTTAAAATTATTATTATTTATATTGTAATATGCATTTACCTATTCATAACAAGTTTTGGATTGATGATCCCATGACATTTTTGCAGGAAATGATTCTTTTTATAAGACACTTTATGACTTCACATTGAAGATATTCAGGCCCACCATACGTACAAGGTGGAACATCATAAGTGAACTAATCCTATCCCACTATTTTTATTTCATATCATTAATTGGTACAATATTTTTCCTTTCATTTAGGCCTTTTCTTTTACTATATTCAAGGTAAAAAACTTTAGTTTATTTTTCTATCCAACAATTTTGTGTTTTTTCTTAAAAGGTAGAACATGCAAGACAAAAAGTTTAAAAGATCTACTCATTAAAGATTTAGAGCATGAGTTTGGTAGTAATATTTTTGAGCAAAAGAAAATTTTAGAAAAATTTGCCAAACATCTTAAGACTGTGAGGGACTCATATAGAAGGAGTCTCGTCCAAAACCCTAAGTACGAGCATCCTCCTATTATTCCAATGAGAGATTGAAATGAGTTCATTTTGGATGCAAAGGAGAAAGGGGATGCTCAAAGAGGAATTACACCAGCAAATAAGAGAAGGTATGCGATAGTATTAACTACTAGTAGAATGTAATAATACACTAATTAGTGATCTTTATATCTATATCATCTAACATATTTCAATCTTTTCATAGGTTATAGGACACATAAAAGGCAACAAAGGCTAGACTGCAAAAGATTGGGCAGCACAAACTTGGTTCTGGTGGATATTCACAAATTAAAGCAAAAATTGTAAATAGCAATAAATAAATTCTAGATGAAAATTATTTATAAAATACAAATTATTTTGTTTAATAAAAAATGTAGGGCTCAAAATTTAATTTAGAGGCCACGACATAACACAAAAAAATTGCCTTCAAGGAAGGTTATCAAGTTGTGGCTGAATGCCTATGCCAAGCTTCCACTGGCCCAACCCAAGAGTCTCCTGCACTGGTTGAATAGGTAAATATGCCAAAGAAAATATATTTAAAATTGAATACTTGATCAACAATCTATTTGATGTTAATTTCGAACATAAATTGACTATTTTTGTTTTTAAAAAGTAAACAATGATAATAATGTGCATTACATTGCAATGCAGCCTTGTAATCCTAACACAGAACCTATGCTGCATGATGGAGGGTCTGATGTGCATCGTAGTGTCTATGGAGGTGTTCATTTTCTATTGAAAATTAATTATGTATTTATTTATACAATTTAGCATCTTAAATTGAAATTGGTGTAACCTTTTTTGTGTATATTTTAGAGCATACAGAATGTCATGCTGAATGAGTGGAGGATGTTCAAAGTGATCACCATGTAGATGATGTGGCACATTCAGGTAAAGAAAACCTATATTTTGTTCTTTTAATTTTTTTTTTGATTTATATTTCTTTTAATTAATGAAATACTTGTAACACTAATATAAAATGGTGTGAATTTAACCCATGATGTAGTTGTTAGTGCATCAGACCCCCCTTTGGCGCAACAGCCTATTCCTGAATAGATGAGGAGGAGACATGTGTTGGTATTAGAATCAGTAGAGGAGGGGAATGCTAAGGATATTGATGCTCCACTTATCCATTACCTTAGAAAAATGAGAAAGAAACCAAAAAAGAAATGATTGTAATTAACATTTTTTGATAAGTAAAGAACATTGTCTTAATGGATGTAATTTTGTACTAGTAAATGTTGATGAATGATGTGTTAATAAATTATTCATGATTGTTTTGTGTTAATGAATTTTATGTGTTAATGAATGTTATGTGATTATAATGATTGAATGCTATATTTAAAAAATGAATGAATGAATGTTATTAGATGTTAATGGGGAATTTAGAGTGATGTTAGTGGGGGAAGATCCAAATTAATTTCCACCTTCATGTGGTTGGCCTTCTTAAGTAGAGAATATTAAACTATTATTATACAACTTATCTCCACATATAGCAAGTATTTCTCCAAGGATCATTTCTCTTGATCCAATACACACCTTGATCTATCAGAGTGCACAAACCATTTATGGTACCAAAAACCACTCGACATCATTGAAAACAAATCATTGTACCTCAATCCAATCAATGGTCGATCCAACCAAGCAACCCCAACAACTCACAATCCCATAATCAAGTGTTCGCTAGGCCTAATCTCCTAGTAGCCTACCACACCTATTTTCCAATGATTTAGTAAAACTTCCCCAAAGGACTCAAAAAATAAATCATATATTTGAGTACCCTTTTCAGGGTTTTTCAATATATCTGAAAACTAGATATGACTCCTTTAGACCAACTTCACAAACAAAGACTGGTGCACTGTGGTTACCCCTTCATTAGGCCTCCTTGTTCAAAGAAACTACTATCTCCTCGGCTAACCAGACTTCCTTACATATGCATAGAGTCTAGATACCCTCCAAAACTAAGGATTTTCACATTTTCAAGGGTGGCCAATGAGTTTTAATGTTTCATTTACCAAACCCTCTCTTTGAAGCCAAATACCCTAGGGCTTATTCAAAAAAACACGTCCACACCTTTCTAAACCCCTTAAAGGGATCTAACATCATCCCCTAACCATATCATGACTATCTAATCAAAGAAAAGTCATCCTCTAATGGGAAAATCATCTAGAACACGACTGGTCCAATTTAAGTGACCCTTGAGATAGCAATTCCCAAGCAATCAATGAATGTTCTTTCACTTTCTTGGTCTACCCTATATCCAAACACATTGAAAAAATTCCTCATTTTCATAGACTTCATCTTCCATACATCCTACCATTCTTGGAGGTTTGGATCACCAAAGTCCACCAACTTAGTTGGAACAATTCACTGTCATCCTATATACTGTTCAAGAATAGTCACCCTTAGAAGTGTTTCAACACACCAAAAAATCCTCAAGACCCTTTAAAATTCATTAAGGGATATAAAATATCATTTACCATCCAACCTACTCATTTATACCTAGAGTGGAGGATCATACCAATCCAATATTGCAACAATCCAAGTGACTATGATCCATGCTCACTATTCAGGGATAGTTAACACAAAAATAGAGGGTTTACATCTTCTATGGTCCATAGTATAGTTTAAAATAATGAGGGAAAGAAAAAAATGTATGAGACAAACTTATATCCATTCACAAGAACCATAGAGAAGCATGTAAAGTTAGTATTTTCTGCCAGGCATAACCCGTGATGGTATAGTTAGAGGATTTGATGGTAAAAATACTTCTCTATTGTTCTTGCGAATGGATGAGTTTGTTTGATATATTTTGTTCTTTCCCTCATTATTTTAAACTATACTATGGACCATAGAAGATGTAAAGTAACTCATTTCTCTATGGTTCTTGTGAATGGATATGAGTTTGTCTGATACATTTTTTTCTGATCCATCCTACTCATTTATACTTGGAGTGGAGGATCATACCATTCCAATATTGCAACAATCCAAGTGACTGTGACCCCTGCTCACTATTCAAGGGCACTTAACACAAAAATGGATGGTTTACATCTTCTATGGTCCATAATATAGTTTAAAATAATGAGGGAAAGAAAAAAATGTATCAAACAAAATCATGTCCATTCACAAGAACCATAAAGAAGCATTTTTACCATCAAATCCTCTGACTATACCCTCATGGGTTATGCCTAGTAGAATACACTAACTTTACATTTTTATTGCTTCAAAGTGGATTACATTGATCTTCATGATTTGGGTTTAATTATCTATCCTATCTTCACTCTCTCCCCTTCTAAACACACCCTTATCTCTATTAAATAAGTCTCTCAAGGCCAGTATAATCCCTGCTAACTGTAATAGTCAATGATAGGACTGTTGACAGTAGTTATTTGCTTATGTTGGTTGTCTAGTTGACAATAAGTTATCAACTTCGACAACATTCCACCTGTTAGGCATTTATAACATTGCCTTGAACCTTTTAGATTAAAATAAATACAAAATACTTCTTCTTAATGCTCCTCTAACAATCCATTGTCATCTTTCTTTGTTTTGAATGAACGACTACACATATGTTCCAAATGCCCTCTACAATATATTAAAAACTACCAATGAAATGTATATGCAAAAATAAAACTTAATGATACAATATTATACAATGCCTTCTCTTTTTATTTATTACAATGTGTTTAAAGGTTCTACATTACATCACTACATAGGAAAGAGAAAACCATGTCTAAAGTATATCTAGGATTGTGCCACAAATATATTGCTCTACATCTTGTATATTGCCTTTGTCATTGAGGTTTCAATGGCCAACAACAATGGAAAAACTAAGAAGATTTCTTCTTTCTTTTATTTTTGCACATTCGGTAGAGTTAAATTGAAGCAATCAAATCCCCAAGCCATCGTTATCAAGGTTCTCTATCTTCTAGTTAACTCTCTTAGAGAAGGAAAATGCTTCATACAACCATCTAGTTCCTCCACTAATAATACCAATGGAGCCCTAGAAATAAGAAAAAGAGATTAGCATTATAATAATATGGCAATGACAACAATGGTGGCATTAAGGAGTCAATCACTAATTGAAGTGTGCCAGCAAAAATACAAGGCATTGGGCCAACGGTATTATTCTAGTTCACTAGGTTCTACTTTTGTATTTCATTTCACAATCTTCCACTCCTATACCAACTAGATTAAATAGTAAATATTTTCACTTGGAAGGTATTTGTTAATTTAAATTTAATTTGAGACCTAGATAATTTAGCTAGTGTCCACGTGTATGTATTTTTCACTATTCTAACATTATATTACATACAACCAAAATCTTTAATAATATCTTGATTATGATATTTGTAAATTGAAGATGTACATATGGTAGTTTTGGCACTAGTTAGATTTCTAATAGTGGAGTGTTCTTCTCTTCCTTTGGACTGCCCCTCATAAAATAAAAATATATTGTTATAAAGTTAGTGTAATGTGTATTGTACTAATACTATCAAATTCAAAAATCTTTTATGTTCTTTTGATTTGCAATAAACATGAAAATGATGAATTGAATATAGACATAAATATTCATGAACCATACCAAATAGAAGTTGAAAATTTCTAGAAATAATATAAAAATTTCCCATCATTTCTTGAGATAGATTTTATAATTTTTTTATTGTTAAATATATTTGATCACACACACACACATGTGTGTGTGTGTGTGGTCTTAAAATAGAAGCACCCATGTTGTAGGTGTTTACTAAGCATCATGTAGGCTAGGAAATCCATTGAATTTTTAATTCCAATCACTATAATATATTAATAGATTTGATAATATATATTATATTTAAAAAAAATTGAATTTGTTGTCAATTTTTTGACCATAATAGCATGTAGTTTTGACAAGAATGCTATACTCTCGATGAATGTTTCAACCATCCGTCGTCTCTATTTTTACCAACATTATGTGATTATTTTAACAAACATTGGTCGAAGAAGATGAAACATATGTCGAAAATTCTTCCAGATTGAAGTGATCATTTTGACGTTGGTTCAGTTGATAATTTGACAATTATAAAGATCACATTTACAAAAAACATATTATGTGTCGAATTATCGACGGAAAAAGTTTGACAACAGTGATGGTCGTCTGGTCCACCAATTTGTATCGAAAAATCAACTAATCCTCGTTGAAAAATAAGCTAAATTTTACTAGTGTACCCTTGAAACCCCATAAGATAAATAAATAAAATAAAATAATTGAAGAACATTTCATACCTTTGACTCTTAGTCCACAAAATTTAAATGAATAGTGCTGAGAAACACAAGATATGGTATATAGAGAAGCTGTAAAACACTCAATCTTGCAAATGAAACCACTGCCAAGAGGAGCATGGAAAAGTTTTAAAAGAATACCCTAAATGCTCCTAGTATTTGCAAACCATAATAGAGAAGGAAGATAAGGAATAAGGATGTGCAAGAATTTACACTAGTACATTTGACATCATTTTTCTACAAAAATTATCAACCATTAATGAAAATGGTTTAGGTTGGTCGGGGTATAGAAGGAAATTTTTTTATTTTTTTTAAAACCATGCCCATGTTGGTCGAAATTTCCACCAATACCATGTCGGTCAAAATTTTGACCAACATGAGCATATTACTTAAAAAGAACATTTCAATTCTCATTTTCATTTTTACGATTGTAGCGCGTGAATTAGGATTTTCTTTTTTTTTTATGGTTGCAGCGCGCGAATTAGGATTTTCATTTCTAAGCTAAGGAGTGGAGCTTATTCCAGGTCGTGAAGAGCCCTACACCTGAGGTTAATAGCACATTTCATCATTTATCTTTTGTGGAGTTTGAGGTATCTTCGATGTTTTCTATATTTCATTATGTACTGGATTGTCATTTTCTTGTCATCTCTGTTAGTAATATGCTGGTAGGCGATTGAATCAATGAGTATTCTTAGTGGTGACTACAGTTTGACTAGGATTTGTAAATGCTATGACTGAGAATTATGAAGGTTGTGACTAGGGTTTAGGATGTAGCATGACATTTTACATCTAGTATAACCAATGCATTTGTATATTTAAGGCATTTGAAAATTTAAGGGACGCATGTAAGAGAATTTTTGGCATGCTTAAACACAAACACACATATCATTGTTTAGGATGCAACATGACATTGTACATCTAGTATAACCAATACATTTGTAGATTTAAGGTATTTGCAGATTTAAGGGACACACGTAAGAGAATTTTTGGCATGCTTAAACACAAATGCACATATCATGTTTCACCCACTAGGTCACAAGAGCATATACAAGATTCTTGATAAAATAGACAGCCAATGCATCCTATTGAAGGGAGAGAAAATAAAAAATAAAAAAATAGAAATCAACAACATGGGAACCATAACAATGATCAAGTTCCATAAAACTTTTGCCAGTAGCATTTCAATACTCAGTAGTGAAATCAATGGTTTGGAAATGTGCCAAACCCTAGACATCAAGTTTGAATACGAGCTCAAATGTTTGTTTCTTTAAAAGTTCAAACACCCTGTAGGAGCAGAAATATATAGACTTGAATTGGATTTCTTTGGAATTTCTAATTACCCAAACACAATCCCCGGTGAAATAAAAGGAATGATTCATATGTTTCAAGGTAATAATGCAGTAATTGGGGAAGAACATCTAAGTTATTTCATCAATACTACACATGAATATGAGACAGACAATGAGGATGCCATGATAAAATTATTTGTGAATTCCTTAAAAGAAAGTGCCAAAGAATGGTACAAAAATATCCTAGACAGTAGTACTATTTCTTCATATTTCTTCTAAATAGTGTGATGACTGTCCCAACTAGAGAATCACAACTTTATATTATAGGTTCTTCATGGCACCTTTCAACTTGTCCAATTATGCAAACTAGCTTGCTTGGGGCAGCTGTATCTAGTTGTGAGATTTTAATATTTGATCTCTTAACATATTTACTAGAAGCCCTCATATTTCTCTCAGTAAGAATAGTTGTGGCATAGGATAATTCAACTATTTGTGGGCCCTTTGTCTATCTAGAAGATTTTTGTACCTTGAAACATATGAATCATTCCTATTTGTGCATTCTCATTGTCTGTCTCATATTCATGTGTAGTTGATTTAAACAATAGATTCGTCACTACAATGAGAAAGTTACCACCACATGCCAAACATAAGGTGCATTTGATTGAAAGATTGGTCATTGTTTACAAGACAAAGGGTCCACAAATAGTTGAAGGATCCTATGCCACAACTATTCAGCTTACTAAGAGAAATATGAGGGATTCTCTAGTTGGGACAGTCATCACACTATTCCCCTAAGCACTATGGCTTTTCCTTCTCATCCACAAGAAAATCTAACATCATTCTAAACTCTTCTATAATCTACCCATATCCATTCCAATCCATTGATCCAATCCATTCATACTTCTACACAAACAAATTAACTCACCAAAATGTTGTCATTCTGGGATAGTCATACCATGTCCATAAAACTATACCAATAGTTGAAATAAAAGGAATGATTCATATATTTCAAGGTAATAATGCAGTAATTGGGGAAGAACATCTAAGTTATTTCATCAATACTACACATGAATATGAGACAAAGAATGAGGATGCCATGATAAAATTGTTTGTAAATTCCTTAAAAGAAAGTGCCAAAGAATGGTACAAAAATATCCTAGACAGTAGTACTATTTCTTCATATTCATATTTCTTCATATTTCTTCTAAATAGTGTGATGACTGTCCCAACTAGAGAATCACAACTTTATATTATAGGTTCTTCATGGCAGCTTTCAACTTGTCCAATTATGCAAACTGGCTTGTCTAGGGCAGCTGTATCTAGTTGTGAGATTTTCATATCTGATCTCTTAACATATTTACTAGAAGCCCTCATATTTCTCTTAGTAAGAATAGTTGTGGCATAGGATACTTCAACTGTTTGTGAACCCTTTGTCTATCTAGGAGATTTTTTTACCTTGAAACATATGAATCATTCCTATTTGTGCATCCTCATTGTCTGTCTCATATTCATGTGTAGTTGATATGAAAATATGTTAAGAGATTAGATATGAAAATCTCACAACTAGATAGATTACTAATATTGGAAGTACTATGGACTTGTAGATGCAATTTAACAGTTCAGGAAACTAAGAAATGAGTTGTCATTATGGTAAGCCACAAGAATGGTCTTGGGAGTATTATTGGAGGTGCTTAACTTTGGAAAGTTACCATGTTAATGTCATTAAAAAAATACAAAAAATTAAGGCCTATGATATTTTATGATAATGTTCTATTTGAAATAGGGTGCTCAAGTTAACAATGAAATAAAAAAATCCATGCTTGTATTCATATGATTAGGAGAGGTTTCTTTGTGTTTTCATTACTTAAGAGTAGCCTATATATGGAGGTAAGGAGTCCTACAATGTTATTCAGTTTCCCTAGTTATTTAACTAATTTTATTTATTTAAATCTACTCTTTACAACTATTTTTCTATCTATACACTCTCTATTGCTATTGTAATGGCAAAGCATCAGAACCATCCATTTCTAAACTTTGATTTGGTATGATAAATGTCCCTTTACATTGAGAAAATGGTTGTTTAGTAACGATTTGTATCTACAAGTTGCAAAAAAATCATCCTTCTTCCACCAACGAGTGATTCCATTCAAGAAAGACCATGTCTAATGATATCAATGCACAAAAAAATAGGGAGACAATTGCTAGACCGTGGTCTAACTTAAAAATAAAAGGTGATGGAAAATTTTATTGTCCTTGCAAAATTTGTAAGGGCTTAAAGACTCGAAGATATCTAATCAAAACAGTTGAGGAACATTATAGGCAACATGGTCACATTGAAGGGGGAAACAAATTTCATCCATTGGTATGTATTTTAATAATTTATAAAATACATAAGACATGATTTGATGATGACATCATGGTCATGGTTAATATAAGGTCATCATTTTCATATAGGTCAACATCCCTAAGTTTCATATTATATTAGAAGTGAAACGTTGATGCTAAGACAATTAATTTGTGACCATAATAATCCTACATATGTTTTTTTGCACAATAGATAAAGTCTGCTATTCAATTCCAAGAGAAACTCACAATTTCAATTGTGACCACACTAGCCTGATCGCAACAAAATTGTTAGAAACATGAAAAGAAAACATGTTAGCAATTCCATCATTTGTCTGTTGTTTGGGACAGTCACCATAGAATTATTTGGATTGGATTGTCTCTCCTCTTGCCTTGCAAGGTTAAAATGACCTTTTTTTCATCCCTCCTTGAATAGACCCTTATCGTCTTATACTTGTGCAATGATAGGACACCAATGTTGCTAATGAAGGTTGGCGGGATGATGATGCCTATCCTGAAAAAAGACTATCAAATCATTATGCTTTCAAATCAATTACCTATCGATGTATCCCTTGCGAGGGAGAGAAGCCAAACACATAAAGAGCATGCACATAAACATGACAACTGAAAAACATAAATGGAATACACCAAGAAGTACCAAATGATGAATGCTCAATTATTGTAATGGCAAAGCAATATCAGAACCATCCATTTATAGTCCTAATGATTTTGGAAATTGTTGACAAAGAGTGTTACTTTTTTTGATTATAGTATAAATGATTTTTCTATAGTCGTAATGATTTTTCTTATTTCTTTTCTTTTGTCCCTTTTTGATTTCCTATGTTTGTGCTTCATGACAAGATTTTGTCACCTTCTTTTGATGGTATATTTCATTCACTCTATGTGGAATACTATTTTGTTCACTATTTTATTTCAACTTTGTATTTCTTTCATTTTTCATATACACACAGACTACACATGCTGATAAAAAAATGAGCTATTTGATTTAGGTTTAGTTTTCATTATTGTAAATGGTTAATATTTTTGATGGTACTCCTTGGTGTATTTGGACTATAAAAATAATAAATGTAGTAATGATGGTGTGGTGCATTATTGATATAGGTTCGATGACTCTTGTTAATGTGCCAAACTATCAATGTGGTGGTGGAAAGTGTGTGTTGAAGACTTCATAGACATTGAACAAACTTGGATGATAATTTTGGTGCTGCCCTTATCGAGAAAAGGTTGCTAATGTGTATATATTTAAAATTTCTAATGCAAATACTATTCATTATAATATAAGAACTAATGTAGACTAGGTACCACAAGGAAATAATGGCTGCAGATACTTTAGTTGGGTCGATGAAAACTCATTTGCATCTATCCACCCATCTCCACTTATCTGCAATGAAGGATTTGAGTGCAAAACGTGTCAGGCTAGGGAAAATTTTGAAATTATATTTTTACGATGCCTTCTTTGTATTGTAATCACATATCTAATTTGTTGCGACCATATGTAGAGATGAACTTAGGAATTAGTTAGTTTAGTATTTTCGTATTGTAACTAATATTTTAATATTGATATGACATAACTTCTCTTTTCCTCAAGTGTGCATATATATGGTTTACATCTTTTTTTAGAATAATTCTTCATGTTTATGGCTCAGGTGAGCCCCAATCTACTATCAATCACTTGATTTAACGCTAATTTAGGCTGGAGGTAAACTACATGTGTCATGTAAACAACATGGTTGAATGCAATCCCTTTTGCGTGTTTTCAAGAGTTTTCCCACCAATACAAGTGTAAATAATGCATTGAACATAATCTACAAACACTGTGTGGTATGAAGCCTCACTGAAGAAGAGTACTACACAAAGCAGGCCTACCGTACCAAGGAAGTTTGACAAGAACAAGGAATATAGCTTAAACAGAATGGGAAGACGTCTTTCTAGCTTGGGCTTGGATCCTTTGACAATTAGCTTGATAATAAATGAAGAAAATGAGAGCTGAGCAATTAGCTTCCCAAGAAAAAACTTGTAAATGAACTGTATGTACCCCAATTCCTGTGCCTTCTGCACATACCTAAATGATATATTTGAAACAACAAGGGTAAATTTAGACTTACCCTTGTTGTTTCAAATATATCATTTGGGTACGCACAGAGGGCACATTAATTGGGGTACATATAGTTCATTTATGGGCTTTTTCTTGGATAGCTAATTGCTCATCTATCATCTACATTATTTATAAGCTAATTGCCAAAGGATCTAGGCTCAGGCTAGAAAGATGTCTTCCCAAACACATAAAAAACATACACATAAACACAACAACTGAGAAACATAAATGTAGATTTCACAATAGCTGAGAAACATAATTGTAGGCATCATGGTCACAATTTTTTGGAGACAACATAATTGAGTTGTATACCCAGATGATGGAGAGAAACTTCTGCTCCTCTGATTCCAAGTTGACACTGCGGGATCCAAAGATCATAGATAAGGAATACATTGAGAGAGTGGAGGAGGGCCATAATGACCAAAATAATACAGGACAAACCTCAAGTTAAATGAGGCAACTACAAATATTTTAATAGAATTATATTAAAATGTTTGCAGTTGCCTCATTTAACATGAAGTTTGTCCTATATTATTTTTTTCATTATGGCCCTCCTCCCCTCTCTCAATTTATTACTTATCTATGGTCTTGGGATCCCAAATTGTCAACTTGGAACTGGAGGAGTAGAAGTTGATCTTCATCATCTGGGTATACCACTCAATTACGTTGTCTCCCAAAAAATGTGATCATGATGCCTACAATTATGTTTCTCAGCTGTTGTGTCCTAGGACCCCTTATGACCATTTACAACCATTTACAACCTCTGAGAATACATCTTAGAGGTCTTAAAATGTCGTAAAGGGTCTTAAGAGGCTCCTAGGAGGGGCCAGATGAGCTTCCACCTTCACGTGGTTGACCCTGTTAGGTAGAGAATGTTAATTAAACTATTTTTGAAACATAATTGTAGGCATCATGGTCACATTGGGGATGAAACTATTCCAAGTTGACATTGTGGGATGGAGAACAACTTGGAATTGGAGGTGCAGAAATTGCTCTCCATCATCTGGGTATACCACTCAATTACATTGTCTCCAAAAAAATGTGACCATGATGCCTACAATTATGTTTCTCAGAGAATGTTAAAATATTCTCAAAAAAAAGAGAAGCTCAAAGAGAAGCTAGCAACAACCAACATAATGAGTGTGGACACCTGAAGATAAATATCAAATAGGGGAAAAGCACCTGCAACAACATAGGAAATAGTTGTAGATACATATGAGGATATTGTAGAAATCCCTAAGTTAGTGTTTTAGAGAACAAATGATGGACTGTGAATTAGGCATTTCTACAATATCGTCATCTAAATCTATTATTTACATTGGAATGCAGCCTGCAGATATTGATACTGCACTAGCCGAGCACAATGGAGGCATCGATTCTAATGTGAATTGTAGTACTCAAGGTATACATTTTCTATTCGAATTTTGATTAATGAATATTTAATACAAGAAAACATATTCAATTGTTTAAGATGGATTAGTTGTGATGATGAGACGTGCCATTTAGATGTTAACTGTGACAGTCTCTTGGTTTCAGGAAATGCAGAAGGAGAAGCCTAGTTCAATATGCAATCTCACAAAATATGCACGGATATCAGGTGGCGTTGAAAAACACAACAGGGTTGCATTTTTGATAGAGGTCTTTAATTGCATATTTTTAGTTATAGACCATCGCGAAAATGTAAACATATTGTGTTTTTTCAACTCCACCTTCTGTCCATGCATATTCTGCTTGTGTTGCATGCGCATTCTCGATTCAGAGTGGGAAAAATCTTATTTTCAATGTGAGTGAGAGAAGCCAAACACAAAGAACATGCAAATAAACACAAAAGCTACAAAACATAAATTTAGGTATCACAACAGCTGAGAAACATAAATGTAGGCATCATGGTCCCAATTGTTTGGAGACACAACATAATTGAATGCTATACCCAGAAAATGCAACACAACCACTACTCCTATAGTTCTAAGTTGACACTGTGGATCCAAAAACCATATATAGATTCCTTATCTTTGGTTTTTGGATCCCATAGTGTCAACTTAGAACTACAAGAGTAGTGGTTGTGTTGCATCATCTGGGTATACCACTCAATTATGTTGTGTTTCCAAAACATTGTGACCATGATGCCTACATTTATGTTTCTCAGCTATTGTGTCCTAGGACCCCTTATGACCCTTTATGTCCATTTACGACCTCTAAGAATACATCTTAGAGGTCTTAAAATGTTGTAAAGGATCATAAGAGGCTCCTAGGAGGGGCCAGATGAGCTTCCACCTTCACGTGGTTGGCCCTGTTAAGTAGAGAATGTTAATTAAACTATTCTCGAAACATAATTGTAGGAATCATGGTCACATTTTTTTGGAGACAATATAATTGAGTTGTATACCTACATGGAGAGCAATTTCTACACCTCCAATTCCAAGTTGACACTGCGGGATGGATAACAACTTGGATCCAGAGGTGCAAAAGTTTCTCTCCATCATCTGGGTATACTGCTCAATTACATTGTCTCCAAAAAAAATGTGACCATGATGCCTACAATTATGTTTCTCAGAGAATGTTACACTATTCTTGAAACAAAGAGAAGCTGGCAACAACCAACAAAATGAGTGTGGACACCTGAAGATAAATATCAAATAGGGGAAAACAACCTGCAACAACAAAGGCAATAGTTGTAGATACAGATGAGGATATCATAGAAATCCCTAATTTAGTGTTTCAGAGAACAAATGATGGATTGTGAATTAGGAATTTCTATGATATCATCTTCTAAATCTATTATTTACATTGGAATGTAGCCTATGGATATTGATACTGCACCAGCCGAGCACGATGGAGGCATCGATTCTAATGTGAATTGTAGTACTCAAGGTATACATTTTCTATTCAAATTTTGATTAATGAATATTTAATACAAGAAAACATATTCAATTGTTTAAGGTGGATTAGTTGTGATGATGAGACGTGCCATTTAGATGTTAACTATGAAAGTCTCTTGATTTCAGGCAATGCAGAAAGAGAAGCCTAGTTCAATATGCAATCTCAATTCATATACATAGGATATCAGGTGGAGTTGAAAAACACAACAGGGTTGCATTTTTGATAGAGGTCTTTAATTTTTCACCCTTGTTATACACTAAGTTTTCACCCTTGTTTCAAGCTCTCATAGTCTTGATAACCTAGTATAACATGGGAATCATCTCCAGGTTGTGGGACCTATGCTAACTGAGATGAGACCTCCAAGTTCTAGGCTGGTTCCTCTTGGATAATCACCTTAATTTGCTTTTAGACATGAAAAGTAAATCTTTGGGGAGAAAGGAATAGAAGGAATGCTTGGAAAGGGAAATGACTGAAAGCAAACTACCTACTAGGTGATACACCAAAATTAGGGTCTGGATCTTAGTATAGAGGATAACAATAATGGACAACTCAGGTCTAGGAGATCACAACTCACTAAATAGGCCTGCATAAATATTTCATAGAAGGTTCTGAACGTGAGACACAATCTACAACCTGCAGACAAACATTCACCTCTGCAACTCAGTATAGGAATGAGACAAATTGTCAAGGGGTTGAGGTATACCCACAAGAGCATTCAAATCAAATCACCCACAATAATGCACAAAATTGTAGAAAGAGAGAGAGATCAGGAACCCTAAGATACCACCAAAAATATCATATACTTTGATTCAATAAGAGATAATTTAGACAAGGAAGCATAGGGACATGAAGGATTGTCACAAAATACCTCTGCAATATCTGAATCATCAATGAAAGATTTACAACTATATAAGCCAAAGGGTAGAAATGATACCACAGATGACCCTTAAGAAAAGTGAAATTCTTTTACAATTGTCCAACTTTGAGCTCAAAAGCTCCAAAAATACAATATATACATCTCCTCTTGCATGCAGGCAAGAGAAAAAATCTCATTAGGGTTACATAAATCTATAAAAAATAATCCAACCCTAAACCTGTCATTTCTGATCATAAATGTTCAGGAAAATATCTCAACCGATTAGATATGTCTTTTCATGTCCATCCCTGTACTGAAATTGCCTGTAGACAAAAAACCTTGATCCAACTACTTCTCAGCAAGTCAGGCTGTCATGAATGCTCAAATTTGATACTCTTAGAAAGTAAGAATCCATTGAGAATGACTGCCTAGATCTTTTCCTCATCTATTCCAACTACAACCACCCCTAAAAACATAAATTCTGAGCTACCCGTGCTTGCAAATGTTCTCTACAAGAACAAATAGAAGAAAACCCTTGAAGATACTACAATCCCCTCTTGAAAAAGTCAAAGGCCACATCATAACAACCAGGACTAATAAAAATTGGCCACCTTAGCAAATGGACCTGCAGAAGGTAGAAGAAGTGTGCCCCTTCCATCGGACAGTGGTCACATGATCTCATGGGATCAGAAGATCCCATGCGGTTATGCAACCACCATTGGATCTTCCTTTGTTACCACTCAAGATACTTAGGGCCACAATAAATGCCAACTATTCTAGCATGGACCAATAAGAAACCTGCATGTCAGTTGGACCCACAACAACGTCAATCAAAACACCCAGAGGATTGAATGGCTGTCACATGATCGCATGGGATCAGAAGATCCCATGTGATTATGCGATAGCCATTGATCTTGGATCAACTGGTGCCTCTATAGAACCACTGACCATTGGACCCATTCATGGTCCTATCATCACCCAGCTGGTCACTAAAAAATGGACATGTCACCACCCAAGGACCCACCGCTAGAGGCTTGGTAGTAAAGCAAATCTAACAACGATTGCATGATTACATGGAATAAGAAGATTCCATGTGAACATGTGACCACCATAGATCTTTGATCAACTAGGGCCTACATTATACTTTGGGTCCATTGCAGAGTCATCTTGCAATGACCAATAGGAAACTAGCATGTCAGACGGACGTGGCATGAAGGACCCACCAACAGCTGCTGTGATGCCGATACCATATCAATGATTGTCATATGATCACATGGGATCGGAAGATCCCATGAGATAATGCGACCACCATTGGATCTTACTACGACTGAGAACTGGGCCCAAGGAAAAATTAAAGGCCAAGACATAGGAAACTTAGGAAATATTAAAGGGGGACCCCAATGACCCCAACGACAAACCTTAGTTGCATGATCACATAGCATGAAAATGACCTATGTAATCATGTGACAAACCACTAAAATAGAACAAGGGGTCACAACCTTCTAGCATATGGGTTATTTGGATTTTGAGTGACAGGAAAAGGTAATGTGAAAATAGAACAGGACCAAGGGTTTAGGGCTTTTGGTCAAAATGGTAGATTTTCAAATAAAAAGGCTTGTAGACCAAGGATTAAACAACTACAGAGACCAGAGGAAAAATGCAAGGCCATAAAAATTTCTTAGGGTATTCAACATGGTTGAAATTATAGACCTCCACATGAAGCCTAGCCTGTAGTCAAAATTAAATAGATAGGGAATTTTGGGTAACATTTTGGCGATTTCTACTAGATGTCAGCCTGCTAGACATGGAAACTAGTGGCCTTGAGAAATCCATTGGGCATGGGGTCATTTTAGGAATGAAAAACTTGATAGAGGGACAAAAATAGAATTAGAAGGATGAACTTGTGCACAGGCACTTCTTGAAAAGTAGGAAACTAACCTAGAAAATAGGGAAAGAAAGTAGGAAAGCATATTTACAAAATTCACAGAGAGGGATTAACCTCAAAATAGGGCTTCAGGTGGAAACCATTGAATGATATTGGAAAGGAAACTCCTTCAAGATTTGATAGCTGGAAAGCATTGGATCCCTTCTTTTTGTGATAACAAACGGTCCACCCCAAAATGAGTCAAACTTTGTATGTGTGCCAAGCCTGGATCTGAATTCATCCCACTTGAGGACTACATCCCCAACCTTGAAATTTTTGATCTTGGCTCTTTTATCAAAGTTTCTCTTTGTTTGAATTTGATGGAATTCCATATCCTTCATTGACTTGTCTTTGAGTTCTTCTAACTCCATCAACTGAGCATATTTGATCTGTAAGGGATCTCCTTCTTCAAATAGGGCATACTGAGTAGCCAAGTCCAGAGCTAGCAATTCAACTAAGATAGACAACTTGGCCTCTCTGCCATACACTAACACATAAGGAGAATTCCCAATGATCTTCTTTGGGGTAATTTTGTCTAACCACAAGGCAGACTTCAACCTTGTATGCCAATCTCTCTGATTGTCTTGCAGAGTCTTCTTGATTAACCTAATCAAGTTCTTGTTTGTTGATTATGCCAAGCCATTTCCCCGAGGGTAATAATTTCAACTGGTATTCAGGTAAATGCCATTCCTAATTGCCCACTCTGAGACTTTGAGGCCTATGAATGCTAATGCATTATCTGATATTATGGAATCAGGAGTGCCAAACCTATGAACTATATCATCATAAAAACTTAGGACAACACTCTCATTGGCTTTTTTTTAGAGAAATTGCTTCTGTCCATCTGGTGAAGTAATCTATTATAGTGATTATCCATTTATGGCCTACACTAGATGGAGGATTGATCATGCCAATGAAATCTATACCCCACTTCATGAAAGGTTGCTCTGTTATGATTGGTTGTAGGGGCAAGGCTGCAAGCCTTTATTTTCCTACAAACATGGCACACTTGATGCATTTTATCACATAATCATGGCTATCCTTGAAGATAGATGGCTAGTAGTATCTGGCCCTCATGATTTTAAAAGTAGTAGTCCTAGGAGAAAAGTGACCTCCAGAAGGTCCATCATGAAACTCA
Organism: Chamaecyparis obtusa; assembly: GCA_027943335.1. Taxonomy (NCBI): domain Eukaryota; kingdom Viridiplantae; phylum Streptophyta; class Pinopsida; order Cupressales; family Cupressaceae; genus Chamaecyparis; species Chamaecyparis obtusa. The sequence continues at coordinate 58,681 of BSBK01001919.1, forward strand.
AAGAGGACATCAACTATCTTTTCTAAATCTATGCATCTTAAAAGGACACCACTGTGATCCTTTCTGAAAAGAACTTCATCTATCAGCACAAAAGGAACAGATTGCAATCTATAATACCTCCTTTTTGCTGAATCTAGATCTGCAGGACATTGTCCTGTCTTCAAATAATTGATCATACTAGGCAACCAGCTTGTTGCCTTGGCTTGTTCTTCTATAGAATGCACCACTAGAGATGCATCAATTTGTTCTGGTCTCTTTGAACTTTCATCCCCTGCCAAATGCTCACAAAGACCTCTTACTCTAACTAGCTTGGTATTTTGAATATCTATGTCATACTCCATCACCTTGGTGATCCAACCAGCTCTTTTCTCATTTAGGTCTTTGGAAAGCAAAAATTCTTTGACACTTGGATGAGTAACCTTCAAGTGTACCTTGCTATGGGTCAATAGATATCTAAAATTTTTAAGGCTCTTTACCATAGCAAGTACATGTTTCTCTACAAAAGAGTATCTCTGTTCATACTCTTCTAAACCTTTGCTAAAGAAAGCAATAGGCTGCTCCAATCCTTCTAAATTTTCTTGAGTCAACATTACAGATATAGAATCATGAAATCCATAAGTATAAAGGATAAAATCCTTATTGAAATTTGGGATTAATAGGGTAGGAGCTTCTGTTAAGGCTTCTTTGATAGCCTAGAAATTGGCTTTCCCTTCCTTAGTCCAACTAAAAGCTGAACCTTTCTTTAACATGGTTGTCAAAGGCTTGAGTAAATCTGCAATGTTAGGCAAGAACCTCCTAACAAAATTAATCTTTCCTATGAAAGATTGGATACCTTTCTTGTGATGTGGTAGGGGTAGCTCTAGGATAGCTAAAATTCTCTCAGGATCCACTGTAATTCCTTCTTTGGATACTACATATCCCAAAAATTTTCCTTCATGGACCACAAACACACATTTCTTGGGATTAAGAGATATCCCAAATTCTCTACACCTTTCAAAGATCTTCCTCAAATGTTTGATGTGATCTACTGCATGTTTAGAATAGATAGTTATGTCATCCAAGTAGACCAGTACAAACTTGTACATGAGGCTTTTAAAGGCCATATCCATTGCCTTTTGAAATGTAGCACCTGCATTTGACAAACCAAAGGGCATCTTTTGATAAGCCATGGTTCCCCACTTGGTTGTAAATGTTGTCTTATATTGATCTTCTTCATTCACTAAGATCTGATTGTATCCTAAATAGCCATCCAATAATGAAAATCTCTCAGATCCACAGACACATTGTAAGATTTGTTCCATAGAGGGTAATGGATGGTGGTCTTTTAGAGAGGCCCTGTTAAGATCCCTGAAGTCAACACATAACCTCAATTCCCCATTCTTCATCCTGACAGGAACAAGGTTGGAAACCCAACTAGTATACTTGATGGGGTAGATGATACCACTTTCTATTAATTTGAGCACTTCCTTATGCATAAGTGGCTCAAGTTTGGGATTAACAGGCCTTTGCTTCTACCTCACTGGTTTGGCATTTGGTTCTAACTCAATAGTGTGCTGAGCAAGGGCTAGATCAAAACCTTTAAGGTCTTCATATTGCCATGCAAACACATCACTAAATTCTTTGAATAGCTATTTGTAATCTTGCTTTTCCAAATCAGTGTTCACTTTTCCAAATTGTAGGCTCTTACCTAGTTCCAACTCTAGTTCAACACAATGTTCTTGTTGGGCTACCAGGCTAGCTTTGCTTCTCTTAACTTCATCATCCTTGTTGAATATAGTCTCTAAGGTAACAAGACCTCTAGGCATCTTATTGGACTTAAGTTGTATCACTTGATCACCATAGCTTTGTGATAGCCTATCTTGATTGTACTCTAAAAAAACATCTTCAAACAAGAATTGCAGAATTTGTTCATCATTATCAAACACTTGCCAAATGAAATCATTATCAGGAATAGAAGGTCTGAAAATCACTTTGATATGTTTTTGATCTACCTCTTTTGAAATGCTATTTGGGATGTCATACTAAGATCCAACAGAAACTAATCTATCTACACTTTGATTTAGCTTCCTAGGGATAGCAACAATATTGAAAGCATGGAAATCTTCAATTGCATCCCAAACTCTATGTTTGTATAATTTCAAAGTGTCATTTTTGGTTGCACTTATCCCTCTCACTTGGCTGACAACTAATTCACTATCACCATAAACTTTTAAGGCCTTAAGCCCTCTTTTTCTAGCCCATTCTAGTCCATTGACTAGACTCTCATATTCTGCAGTATTGCTAGTGCAGGAGAAATTGAATCTAAAGGTAGTATAATACCTTTCTCCCTTTGGGGACACTAGCATAGCACCACCACTAGAACCATGTCTACTTCTAGCTCCATCAATAAATAGTTCCCACACCTAATTGCTCTGATCTTCTGAATCAGTGTCTTCTTTGAAAAGGGTCGGTTCTATGGATCCACTTTCTTGTATCAAATAAATTCCCAAACCAAAATCCCAAACAATATTTTCTTGGGCCTCTGAAGCTCTCTCATCTAGTAAAATATCAAGGATACTCTCTATCTTGGTGCTTGCTTCACTAATGGTTTGGAAGCCACTGTCATCAAATATGGGGCAGCTTACATTGATGGTATTGGATACATATAGTTCTATATGGTGTGCTGCCAATGGTTCTAATTTAATGGTGACCTTGGTCCCATACCTTGTATGAAATAGCATGTGAGACCAATCAGAAGATAGGTAGGCTCCAATCCTAGTTGTAAACTCCCTTGATAAACATACGACAAACAATCCAGGGAGATCCATGATATATATATCAAGGAGGATGGAGAAATTAGGACTAGCATGTAGGATTAGACTAGTGTCCTTGGCAACACCTATAGTGTTGATTGAGGATCCATCAAGTTGTGTGACCTTCTTTTGGAAGGGTTCATATTTCAGTCCTAATTGGTCAGCTACTTTCTCAGGCATCACAATGCTAGTAGCTCCACTATCTACCATACAATTATGCACTAAAGATTTTCTAATGATTAAAGATACATAAAAGGGAGGTGGCTTTGAATTCCTACCTTGTGTGGCATTGCCTTTGGATTTTCTACTTGGGGCCTCCTTTTCTTTATTAGTGTTAACCAACACTGGCTTTGCAGCTTCTTTTGCAGGTTGAGGAGTTGTCACTTCTGTCATGGCCTTCTTCAAGATTTTAGGTTATCCTAGAAGAGCCAAAGAGTCCCACATAAACATGGTGACATTCACCTTCTTTATGTTGTCTACAATGTTGAAAGGCATTATAGTGTGTACTCTTTGTTGTGCTTTCACCATGATGGGCTCCACCTCTTTGGAATGTTGGCCTTCCTTGCTTGTAATGGCAGGAGCCTCCTTAGGTGTGATGGGAGTAGCTTGCTACAGTGGCTCTATAGATGTAGTAGCTTTGGCACTGGAATCTGCTCGCTCCATGTCTTGAGCTCTTCTCTTTGCTCTTGTATAGGCAACAAAGGCAACCTCATCATTGACTCCATCGAAGTCTGGTTGCTCCCAATTGAAAAGAGTAGTCTCATTTTCATGTGACTCTTGTTGAGGAACTGAGCCACTGGATGAAGCCTCTGATTGAGCTTGTGAGGCATTTTGAACCATTAGAGCTTGGTTCATCCATCCATTTGAACATGTAGATTGATTATGAGGCTGATTACAAGGAAATCACCATTCATTCTCCATGGCCATATTATTTTGACTAGGAACCATATCCCTCACTGGATTTGCAGAATTTAGAGGTGCAGGGTTATATGGTTGGAATGGTCTCTGATTAAAACTTTGTCTTTGTCCTTGATACCCTCCTTGGTATGGTGGCCTATTTTGTTGGTAAGTCTGTCCTTGATTCTGATATTGTTGATTAGGACCTTGGCCTTATGACTAAAATGGTGGTCTGATTCCTTGACCTTGTTTCTTCAAATTGGTGACCTCTTATTCTTCCAGTTCTAAGGGATTTTTGCAGTTGATAATTCGACCAGTTATGGGGTCAAAATTTTGACTATTATTTACCATGTAGAAAATTCGATGAAAAAAGATCGATGATAGTTTTAGTCACCTATTCGACCAATTGTTGTAGAAAATTTGACTAATTCTCATCGAAATTTAAGGTAAAATTTACTAGTGTGGTGTTGTCAATGGTACCATGCTTACTCTTTCACTCTTATCAACAATGGCATACAATCTTTTCTCTTGATATCAAATGATCCATCTTATTGTTTATTGTGAAGTCTTATAAATAAGATGACTTTCATAGATATGATATTAGTTCAACTTTAATTTCCTTGATGCTATTCTTATTCATATTTTCTGCCAATTACTTACATGGTTCATAAAACATCCTTCAATATTGACTAACTATTTGTAACTATTTAATGCTATGTACAATTGGTATGTGAGGCCTCACCCCGACCCATCATAGCATATTTTCTTATTCGCATTTTGATACATTGATACACTTGTTGATCTATTCTGATAGAGACTCGAGATACTATATTTTGATGATGATTATTATGTCATGTGGATCACCTTATGATGTGCATTAGAATTTAGAGTATGTTGAGATTTTGATTATGCATATTTGGTAGGGTGATTTAGATGGGAATATTGGATCATGTTTAAATTTGATTTCTCCACAAGTGACATGTCATGATGATTATGTAATTGTGATGCTTAAGCACTTTGTATGGAAAATTTGGATTCTGCATATAGTAGTTAGAATTGAATTATGCACATTGATTATGTTGCTAAATTGGGGATTGAATATGTATATTTCATGTAATGTTATCATCTTGGACTACTGATGCTTGATGTGCAGTGTGTAGGTAAGAGAACCATGGAATTAATCAGAGAACCAAGGTTAAACAAATGTGAATTGAGTAAGCCAAGGCTTAATCCGATATGGGATTAAAAGCCTCATTGTAATGTGAACTCCCTGTAAATGTGAATCTTTGCATGTGTGTTATTAATTAATTTCTTGTTGTCATCCAGGACATGACCTTGGGTATGTAATTTGTAATTGTTAGTGTCACTTGACACTTGTTATGTGCTTGTTTTAATCCATCGTAGTTCTGGTCACTTCTAGAGGCCAAAAAGGGGTTCTAAGGGTCATTTTTGGCATAATTTAAGTACCTAATGGATAGGGTTATAGGTTAGGAAGGTTTTGAGCATGTCCCTAATTCCCTAGTGACCTTGGTAACCCATTTTATGACCCATTTAAACTTGACTTCGAAATTGGTAAGTCATGATCTTTACCCAACTTCACCCCTTTCTTTCAATCATGCATTTATCATGGGGGGACAAGGAAAGACAATAGGACCATAGAGTCAAGTCTGCATTTATGGATGGTGGGTGGGTAGAAATTTGGAGACCTTTTTAGAGGCCCTTAGGAGATTTAGTGGGTGTGCACCCACTCTCTACATTTGGAGACATTAGGGTTTGGATTGAGGAAGGATAAGTGGATAGCTCTTCTCAAATTTCCATTTCCATCACACTTGTGGAGGTTGGTTACTCTTCTCATGGAAGCCTTTCTACTTGTTCATTAGATTAGCTTGTATTTTGATCTCTCATGCATATGAATCTTGGTTCTTGTTGTGACAATGTGTTGTAAGGGAGGGATTTTGGGTTTGATTTCATGGTTTGATCTTGTTCTTTTTGCTTGATTGAGGGAGTTATTGTTTATGGGTATAAGGCATTACTCACCCTTTGGGAAGGGAAGAAGTGGCCTATGGGTGGAGGAGTTAGTTGGGCTCTCCATGAGGTGAGAGTCTCTTCTCTTGGAGAAGAGGGATAAGTCCATGGTGTATGGGCACCATGGAAGCCATTGTATTCTTGTATTTTGAAGAGGATGTTAAGAAAAGTATGTGTATGAAGTTCTTGGATATGTAGACTTGAAGAGGCATTTGAATACTCATGGTGAGAAATTTTTATGTAATGGCATTCTCCCCTTGGAAAATCCCACCTCCACCCTCTCAATGAGCTTGTAAAACTCATTTGTGTAGCCTTGGGAGGGAGTAATTTGTTGTATGTATGTTTGTGTGACTTGTTTTGTGAGCATCTTGTTGATCTTGTTGCATACCCATTTAGCCTTGGTTCTCCAAGCTCGGGGGTGGTCTCATAAGAGACCTAGATTGGGTGGTGACTACCCATGGTTCTATCCCTTTTATTGCAGGCATTGAAGTCAAGACCCATGTAGAAGAAGCTTGAAGAAGTCCTTTCTTGGATGTGCTTGTATTAAAACTTCATATGTTGTTGTATTGTTGATCTTGAAGAAGATCCTCCTCTTGTTGCAATTTGTAAATTTATTTCCATTGTTTGGTCCATTGTGAAGTGGTAAATGATTTGTGATGAAGAGAAGTTTCTATTTCTATTGAGCTCTCATTGAGTACTCTCTCCAATTTGTAATATCTTGCTGTAATTGTGATTTCTTCTCCATCATAAGGGATAGATATTGTATTTGAAGAGATAACTATTATGAAAATGATGACTCTTCTCTTTCATATCTATTTGACTCTACCTCTTGAGATAGTGAAGTTATGCTTCTTGTAAAATGTTATTCAAAGTTGGCAAGAAAAGAAATGAAATCAGTTTTTAGCAAGTAAAATTTCATTGAAATGGTTAACCAGGGATCTCTTAATATCTGGATTTATAGTTGTAAGCTCATTACAATATATCTCATTGTAGACCAAACTCATATTTAATAGGACTATACTTGGATGAAAGAAACCTTGCCATCTCTTATTCTTTCCAAATGATTTAGCCATGGAATAATTGATAAGATAAAACACTAATGATAAGATCATTTATATCTAAAACTTTATTCATTACCTTCTCAATGCAATGCTTAAAGTGAGCTATAATTTCAATCTAATATCTCTCCTATGGCTAGTAAATAAAATAAAGAGATCAATATATTAAAGCTTTAGTCATATAATAGAAATGACATTCCCAGAAATTTTAAGAGAGAGATACTCTCTGGAATTTGTATGGGAATAACTTTATTCCCATACCACAGAGAATATGCTCTCTTAAAACTTTATTATGTAGCTAATTAGAATTAATATTAACATGAGCCTAACTCCTATATAAACCTATACCAATAACAACCAATCCCTATTAAAATAAGTTTTATTAAACAAGCCATAAAGACTTACTTCATCCAATGCAACCTAGTGGGACCCATGCCTAGATTATGTCCTTGCTTATGCTACCATTTTTTCTGAAATCCTTTTTAAACATAAAATAAATCTATCTTTACACCTACACAGGACTTTGGGGTTGCAAGTGGGAAGGCAACTTTAATATGAGCTTGCCTTGATGTTTTATGTAATTATGTTTGCTTGCTTGTGATTGGACCACCTTGTCAGAACTTTATGATTTGGACTTACCACCATCTCCAAAACCTGTGCCATATCTTCCTTCTACCCATGCGTACCTTGCTGCTATTCCATCATGAACTTGTCACTTGTCCTTTTGACAAGTCAACTACCCACTTACCCTACGAAAATGACATGCATTGGGGAAAGTGGGATGGGATAAGTGGATGTTAGAAGGATTGATTAGTAGCTTAGTAGGGTAGAAGTGTCTAGCTTAGGTTCTTTTTTGAAATTTGACTTTTATGTTTATTATTATCTTATAGTGGTTAAGACATTCTATTCATTAATAAAATTAGCTATTAACTAATTGGTTTTGCTAACATGTTTAGATAAATCAACTAGCTGCTTTAATTGTTCATTTCATTGGACTTGTTAATATTAGTTAATAATCTCACTTAATTATTATTAGTTTCATTTTGGGATTTTAGTACATTGTTAATAAACTTAATTTTTAATCATTAGTTGTATATGGATAATGAGTTTAGGTTTAGCTAGCATTAAATCACTTGTTAAATTAATAGTTTATTTTATCTAAATGTTCTAGTTTGAATAAGGTTATTGTATAGTTAATTAGGTGTATTTAAATTGTAACTTGCTATTGGTTATAGAGTTAGGATCTATTGAGTCGATCCGTGTTAATTAATTTAATGTATATTTGGGTAGGTTTGAAAACTCAATTGTTAGATCACTTTAAGGGTATAGAGTTTAATAGGGACTTAAATTGGTTATAGAATTTTTTGGTGTAAATGGATTTAACTTTTAATGTATCAATATATTAAGTTAATGTTTTATTTTGTTCATTAGGCAATCGGTGTAAGCTAGACTAGACTTAGCAAGCATTAGGAACTTAGTTAATTAGAGGATAAGTATAATCCTTAGCCAATGAGTCCCAATTTGATACTCAATGTAATGGACTAATAGTTAGCAGTGATAATGTTCTGACCTAGCTAGGAATGAAATTGAATTATTAATTTAGTAGCATTATCAGGTATATGTTCCTTCACAACTAATGGTGGAACTTCTTAACAAGATGATAGCTAATTCATTTTAGGGTCATTAGGAAACTGGACCTTCGACATTGCTAAATGAGGGCTTAGTTGAGATAGATCTCCTTAATAGATCCACTTAATGTTACTGTCATTACAAGTAGTTCCCTAACCGTTTTCAGCATAGGAACATCTGTGATGAACCTTGGCTAAGTAAATTGGAGTACATGGCAATGACATATGATGTTACATTTCACCCTTCTAAAAAAAAAAATTGTTACATTTTTGGTTGTTTATTTTGGGCATGACATGATACTTCTACTTCCTAACTAACTTGAAAGTGTCCTAGGTCTGCCTCACCTAGTCCAAAACATGTGTTTTATGCTTGTCTGGTTTCATGGATATGATGGAGACATCACAATTTAGAAAACTAAACTAAGACCTGAATGCAAACTTTTTGATGCTAATAGGTAAGTCCTAAAATATTAATCATATTTTGTTTCACTAGATTATATTATAGCTACAACAAAATAGATGCAATCAAGAATACTTCAGATTTTTAGACCAGTACTAGTCATTCATTAAAACCATCTAATAATCTAGATAAATAAACAACTATTGTTTGAACTTAAGTTTGTAAATATATGGTTCAAACAAACCTCATCAAATATCAATATCAACAAATTTTAAATGGCTTTGAGAAGCAAGAAACCATGCTAACATTCATGCTACATTTGACATTGCAATGCTAATTATAGACAACCAATATATTCAACTAAAAGTAGGAATATATTGAAAATGGTGTACCACATTTTTTTTTAAACAAAAGTTTGAATTGGTCACAATTTTGACCTTTACACAACACTATTTTTTACCAGAATGCTATACATTCGACGGTGTATTGGTCGTAATTTTGACCTTTACACAGTACTATTTTTGACCAGAATGTTATACATTCGATGGTCTTTTTGATGAATGAGGGTGGATAATTCGAGGGCATAAAGGTTGATATTTCAACCTTCACACCAATTGACTTCGATGAGGTGATGGTGTTATTCTTCCAGTTCAAAGGGATTGTTTCAGTGGATAATTCGATGACTTATTTGGTTGAAATTATGACTATTATTCACCATGTAGAAAATTTGACAAAAAAAGATCGACGACAGTTTTAGTCATCTATTCGACCAATTGTTGTAGAAAATTTGACCAATTCTCATTGAAATTTAGGGTAAAATTTACTAGTGTTATAGAATCACATGATCTCTGTATTTACCAGCCATATTCTGCAAGAGGGAAAGTAGTTGCAAGGCAAAAAAATTGTTTTTAAATGCATCTTCATTTATATAAAGGCTCCTCATTGAAATGTGTACACATAACCTATTAAACATGACACATAGCCGACCTACATGGGGAAAAGATGCCTAATCGCCAATTGGGGAATTCCAGGACAAGAAACCTGAACTGAAAACTATTTCTTTTTTGGTTATTAGGATGTCTACCCTAGGCTCAGGACATGAAAATAGAAAACCCTAAATGCCACCTGTCTAGTAAACCAGAGAGGATTGTGAAATTGTTAGAGAGAAAAACCTCGAATGCAAAGTGCCCGTATGATGCATTAGAAGAGCACCCTCAATTTTAGTATTAAAGTGATATAGGTGGATACCCCTTTTAGATGATAGAGAATGTGTCCAACCATAATACCTTCCTACAGGTGCAACATCTCAATAGGAGTGTATTCTCTTTCCTACACCCATCACAATCTCCAAGATTTCCTTTTTACTTTTCATCTGGATCTCACGGCCTCTACATGTCTTCTACAAAAATGATAATTGCCAATTGTTACTGCCTTCTTGAAAAACAGCAACCCCAAGACTTCAAAATTTCCCCCCTCCCTCTATATCTGTGTGTTCTCTTTTATAGAAATCTTCAAAGCCTCCGATTTGGCCAATGGAAATCTACCAATGTACATATTGCACAATGTACATATTAGAGAGATATTCCTTTAAATGTTGATCATTTCCTGCTAACAAACATTGGAATAAAATGTAACAATGGGGAAAGGTAGCAATATTATTGGATGCAGAGGAAAATTTTAATTACTATTTAATGATTTACCCTCCACAAGAGTTCTCTGCCATGATAGGAACTAATTGTAAAGAATTTAGAAGAAGACTAAATTCTGGAAATGCCCAAAATTATGCTTTGTTTCAGCAAAGAACAAATTTGAAATTTCCAAAATAGGGCAGACATAAGAGATGGAGACATTATGAAAGAATCTAATTACTTCTATTCAAGAAAAACACTTTCTACAATAAGAAATTAAACTTGCAACTACTGGAGCTACATACAAACTATGAGCTTCTCAATGCTCTTACAAGATTATCTAAAGCAATCACTGCTTAACAGAATAATCATTCATATCTCTGATAAAAATAGAGTATTCAAAAAACATCTCTTTGCTGTTGCATAAAAGAGAAATTACATTCATGCATACTTATAAAAGAATAAAGTTATTCTTTCCTTTATAAAGAAATTGCTATCCAAAAAGAAGAAGAAGGAAGAAAGAAGAAGTCTATAGAAGAAATCAGATTTCCCCAAATCTGATTTGAACTTATCTTTCAAAGTCCACACAAAAAATCAGAATTTAAACTTTATTAAAAATAAAGTTAATTATGGAGGCTAAAGACAATAAGATTTGATTTGAAAATCCAACACTCCTCCATTGTCTTGAGTCAACAAACAAGATCATGCTTGATCCAAACTAACTATGCCAAGATTTCTCCTTAGGTGCTCAAAACTTGCAATGCCCAATGGCTTGGTGAAAATGTCTGCTAGCTGCTGCTCTGACCTACAAAACTCCATTTTTATTTCAACATTCTCAACAAGTTCTCTGATAAAATGATATTTGATTTCAATGTGCTTGCTTCTTCCATGAAATACTAGATTCTTTGACAGAGCAATTGAGGAAATATTGTCACAAAATATTATGGTTCCATCCTCTTGTTCTTGCTTCAAATCTGCCAAGATCCTTCTTAACCAAATAGCTTGACATGCTGCTGCATTTGCTGCTATATATTTAGCCTCTGTTGTAGATTGAGCAACTATGGGTTGCTTCTTAGAAGCCCATGATATTACACCTGAACCCATGTGAAAGACATATCCAAAAGTGCTTTTCCTATCATCCAAACTCCATGTCCAATCACTATATGTGTAGCCAATAAGATCATAAAAATTTGCTGCAGTATACAAAATACCATATCCTTTGGTTCCTTTCACATACCTTAGGATTCTCTTTCCCGCTTGCCAATGGGAGTCCTTTGGAGTTTCCATAAATCTGAAAATCAAACTTACTACATGCATAACGTCTGGCCTTGTAGCTGTTAAATACATCAAACTTCCAACTAAAATTTTATATAAAGTTGGATCCACATTGCTGCTGCAATCTTGCTTGCTTAACTTCAAACCTACTGAAGTTGGTGTTGGAGTAGGCTTGCTACTTTGCATTCTAAATCTCTCCAAAATTTGATTTGTGTATCTTTCTTGAGAGATAAAAATACCATCATGCATTTTTTTTACTTCTATGCCTAGAAAATATCTCAAGAGACCTAAATTTGACATTTCAAACTCACTTTTCATGGCCTCTTTAAAATCAGCAATGAGAAAATCATTATCCCCAGTAAAGATTAAATCATCAACATATAAGACAACAATTAAAATATTACCATTAGCTGCCTTGATGTAAAGAGTGGGCTCACCATCGCTTTTGCAAAAGCCATTTCTCATCAAATATGAGTCAATTCTGGTATACCAAGCCCGTGGAGCTTGCTTAAGCCCATAAAGAGCCTTCTTCAGCCTATACACTTTACTTTCATGACCTAGAACTTCATAACTAGGTGGTTGCTCCACATAAACCTCTTCTTTCAATACTCCATTCAAGAAGGTGGACTTCATATCCATTTGATAAACCTTCCATTTATGCTGGGCTGCAATTGCTATGACAGCACACACGGTTTCCATTCTAGCAATAGGGGCATAGGTCTCATCATAATCTATACCAAACTATTATTTTTACCCCTTGACCACCAATCAAGCCTTATGCCTATCTATTTTTCCTTCATCATTTCTCTTGGTCTTGTAAACCCATTTAACTCCAATAATTTTCTTATTTGGAGGTAAATTAGTGAGCTCCCAAGTTTCATTTCTTTTTATTGCATCCATTTCCTCATCCATGGCCTTACACCATTTTTCTTCTTTTTCAACATCCTCAAAATAAATTGGATCACTATGAGAAAATAATACAAAATTGATATTCTCATCAAGTTCATTTTCATACCTATCATCTTGGTATATCTCCCTTAGACTTTTGGTCTTTCTTGGCACTAGGGAGGTGAGAGTGGGATCATAACTCTCAGTATTGCTATTGCTACTCTCTGTGGGGCCAATTTGCAGCCTTCTGGAGCCTTCTATATCTACTATTATACAATTTTGTTGATCATTAACTTCACCATCTTCATCAATAATAGGCACTTTGCTTGAAGTGCTTGAAGATGTGTCCACTGATCCATCCCATGACTCATTCTCAATGAACTCCGCATCTCCTGAAGTGATGATCTTCTTACCAACTGGATCATATAATCTGTATGCCTTGAATTCTGAATTATAACTAGTAAAGACACACTTCACTCCTTTATCATCCAACTTTTTTCTTTGCTCCTTTTGCATGTGTGCATATGCAACACACCCAAACACTGTCAAGTGTTCAACCGTCCATCTATGTTTTGTCCATGCTTCCTGTTCTCACTTTTAAAAATATTTCTTGACTCTGCGTTTGTAGCTTTGAATATCCAAGTTTTTGGCTTGTGTTTCCTCCCTCACTTCCAAAACCCTAGGTTGGTTTGTTCCCTTTTTATTTTCTCGTGTTACCTTTTTGATTCACTAAGAGTGCTAATCCGCATGTGGCTTTAACATTTTTAAGTCATGCATTTGCGGTTAGAAGGTTGTTGGCCCCCGTTCCCCTCTTCTCCTTTTTATTTCTCTAAGCCTAAGTTTTTGGTATATTTTCCTAAGGTTTTCACTTTCCAAAATGAGTGGCTGTCGTTACACCGCAAGACCCCGATTGTCAATTTTCTCTGACATGCGATATAGCGACGAGTTGCCACCTATCTCAAAGGTGGGCCCGACTGGAGGAAGAGTTTGCGGACTTTAAAGGGTGGAAAAGATCTACGGTGGTCGTTATACCATTGATCCAAGATGCTTACATGTTAAGCTTACGGTATAGTGACAGCTGTCAGATTTGCTTTATTTGAAAAAGGTTCGGTGGGTCCTAACAGTGCCAGGTCATTACAATCTTTTGGTTCTTATTGGTTCTCATAAAAACTAGGTGGTGGCTGACGCATATTTAAAGATGGTAAAGGATAGTTAGAAGGGACCCACCCGTATGAAAACGTGGCACAATGTGATTTGATTGACAGAAGGTGATGTGTTTGATTGTGGGGTCATGTTTTCCAAAGGGTTAATTTTTAGTTTGATCGGACGATTCTCGTTATACTGTTGATCAAAGATGTGAGGATTTTAAGTTCGCGGTATAGCCACGACTGTTCGATCTTCTTAAAGACTTAAGTGTTCAGTGGGCCCCTTATTGCACCAGTTCACTTTGACGTGTTTACTTCTTATTGATTGGATAACAGTTGTGATCTGACTATTTTCAAAGTGCTCCGAGTTAGAAAGGAAAAGGGACTGGGTCCACTTGTCAGTCTTTTACAGCATGGCGTGTTTTGATTTGATATGTGCCCACTGATGTGTCGCAGTGGGACCTTAGTTTCTCAGATGATTAAAATGCTGCAAGATCTCACGGTTGTCGTTAAACCATTGGGATGAGATGCTCGGGTTTTAAGTTTGCAGTTTAGCGACAACTATTGATTTGGATAAAGAGATGGAAGCCTTTTGGTGGGTCCTCTATGTTAAATATATTGATGAGGCGGTCATTTTTGATTGGCCACGGGTGATGTTGACGTGTAAAGATCGCTGCTCAGACCAGGATGAACTTAAGGAATTTAATTCTGCACATGCTAATTTTGAAATGTTCTCGTTGGTCAAGAACTAGCTTGCTAAAGGTACTATAGGATTTTGCTGATAAGATTGTCTATCGCCCGATGTGCCAAAAATGAAATATATCAACGGCTTGAATTTGAATTTTTGTCTTGAATGACGTTTTCACGTCCAGTGAGTAATAGGGCCACCAACCTCAGTAATGGTGGAATAAATTTGTTACGTGCAGGAGAATTGTGAGCTGTTAGCAGATCTTATATACCAGAATTTGATTATTGTTTTCCTTCACTGCTCTCATGTGTTCTCTGACGATATCTTTTTTTCATGCAGTGCTTTCAAGTAGAAGATTTTTCAGGTGCCTGGTAGGTTTTCTCCTGTGTTTAACTCATTTGAAATTTGTAAAGCTTTGTGGGGTCTTCTTTCCTATTGTCAGTTGATATTGTTTAAAGTTTTCTTGGGAATTCAAATCTTAGTAAGAAGCCCTATTTTCAAAATGTCGCCCAAGAGGAATTTGTCTGGTCAAACAGAATATAGTAAGAGAGGAATTTTCGAGGATTTGATGTAGTTGCTCCCATTTTCTGATAATGGGGCACAAAGAGTAAAAGAGCTCACTCTGAGACATCCTAGAGATTTAGTTACAGAAGGTCTCTATGACAGAGGGAATTGGATGAGAGATGCTAAAGTGGGTGATAAGCACAACGGTCTTATTCTTTTAAAATTGGCATATTCACAAAGGAACGCTTGTGCGCCCCTCAGTAATGTATGACAGTTTGACATTGGGAGGTTGGTATGCCCTGGGGTTTTCATGGATGATGAATTGTTAATACAGATTGCTAAATGCTATGATCCTGTGACAAGATGTGTCAGGGATATAAGTGGAAGAGAGCTGATAAGCATTACCGAGGATGAGATTAGATAGGTTTTCTCATTAAATGAACCATCTGTGGGGTTGGAGAAAATTGATTTTTACGGAGTTCACTGAGATTTATGAGGCATAGAAGGATTATCTAAGGGCAGGGCCTCTAAGGAAATATTTTGATCAGATAGGATCAATGTGTGCTATCAGTTCAAGTACACTGGAGCCCATCAGGTTAGATTTATTCAGTAAAAAGGCACAAGAAGTTTATAAGTCTTTGTCTTTGATCCTAGGGCATGATGAGAAGACTCATATGCCAGTACCTTTTATGTTCATGATGGTGCAGTCACTCCACCCCCAGCTAGCCCTCATTTTTTACTTTGCTTCTCATTTGGCTGAAATAATTCATGAAAGATTAATAGGGATTAAGAATATGAAGGTCTCTAGACCATTCGGATGGTACTCGATGCTTATGCACATGTTTTTGTATAAGGGTGAGAAGTTTTTTAGAACAACAATGAATATTGAGAAGGAAAGATATGGAGAGACTCTCCCAGTGCAATTGTGGACCACAGCCTTGTCCTGGGATAGAACTGATGCTAGTTATATTGCTTTTGATAGGGATTTTGCATCAAGGCTTAGGTCTCTTTTATTTTTTGATAATCCAAGAATCCCAGGAGAGTTATTAAGATTGATTAGGCCGATGGATTACTGCAAGGACATTACCATTGTCCATAATTTTGGAGACATTATTTTATATCCAGTCTCCACAGTATTTAGAGTGTATGGCAGTAAAGTGGCCCCTTATATTTTTCCATATCAAGTCCCTTTGAAGCTAGGATATGCTGAGATCTTAAGACAAATTGAAAATTTACAAGAAACCACACTCACTGGCAAAGGTAGAGGAACTTTCTTTCCTGATGTAACTTTGGCACATCAGTATGTCATTACAAAAGTAGGATGGGTGCACTTGCATAAGGTTTTGCAACCCTACAGAATGTCAAAGGCAGTGGTGAGGTGTGCGAATACAGAGGGTTTCCTTTCGGGCATGTTCAAAGATAAGGTGAGGTGTGCTCTTATTGAGCATCAATTTCATTTTCTAGAAGACATAATAAGAAATGAGTTTGACCTTCAAGCTCAGGAGATTAAGAAAGAAAAATGGGTGATTTATAGCAAGTCTATAGGTTTTATTCAGAATTTTGATAAAACTTATGACCCATTGATTAGTTTTGAACCATGGGCTAGAAAACTTAATGTCCTTATAGAGAATTTTGAGGGACTCATGAGTGCTATAAATGAGAAAAGGGTATTTGTGACTAAGACAGATCCAGAAAAGGCTAGGCAGATCTTAAACCAGCCTAAATATATGAAGCTAATCCCTAAGGGGGTGTACACAGTACAGAAGAAGAGTGGATATACTATCCTTCTGACCTCACAACAAGGAAGTGAAAATGTTCCTTCCACTTCAAGAGGGACAAGACCACTTGGTGATCTAGCAGTGCAGGCACCTTCCCCAAAAAGGCAAAGACAAGAAGAAGAAAGACCGGCAGAGGAGATTTACTCTCCTTCTCAATCCCCTATTCAGTTGGTGCAGTTAAGGGATGAAGGAAATCTTTTTGTTTTTAATGAAGATTTGCAAGAAGGCATGTCGGAGGCAGCTAAAGAGGTGGCCATGGATCTCACAGTAGAAGAATTTGAGGGTAAACAAATAGACCCTATTCTAAAGTAGGCAAGTGACTCTTTCCTTGCCGATGATGATTTTGTTAAAACCAAGGCCTTCTCACAGTTCTTGTGGAGAATGAAAATCAATCAGTTTAAGGAGATTTATGAGAAGAAGAAGGAAGAATCCCCTGATAAAGATGTGAAAGAGATAGAAGAGGAGACCAAGGCACAAATGGCTAGACAATTTGAGAAGATCACTCCAGAAGAAGGGAGAGCCATGATTCATATAGCAGGGATTCTGATCCTACCAGAATGGGACATTGCTGATGCCATTATTTTTGACCAAGTAAGGAAGAGCAAGGTAAAGACCCTAGCTACACTAGAACAGGCCAAGTAGGCAGCTAGGGGAATTACTTTTTCTAAAGATCATGCTGCTCTGGTCATGTGGTCTTTAGATAAAGATAAAAATAAAGGGAAGAGGAGTGATTTATCCACAGGATATACAAGGAGCCTAATGGTTTAGAGAGTGGGAGAAACATCTGGTGTGGAAGCATCTAATTTAATTCTTGAAACTGCCAAGTTCAATGTTAGTGTGCCGGAGAAGGATGCCAGAGAAAAGGAAGAGCTTAGGCTCAAATTTGAAATGGTCCTTAAATCTTATAATGAGCTCAAAGTTGAGCTAATTCAAAAGGACAAACTGATTGTCCAGTTATCAGGGCCACAGGATCAAAGATCTCCTCAATTAGCAATTTCTGATAAGCCTGTGGTGGCTTCATCTTCAAGCCCAATAATTGAATTTCGACTCTCACCACTCTCAGAAATAGATATGGATACAAGGGTTGCTTGGGAGAAGCTGAAACTGACAGAGGAAACAAATAAATTGAGGGAAATTAGGGAACAATTGGAAAAGGAAAGGAATGAGAACGCAAAGCCTACAGCTTTGGCAAATCAGAAATATGAAGAAAAAATAGTAGGGGCGATTATGGAATTTGCAGTAGATTTAAAGCCTTCTATTATACATGGCCATATGGATTGGTTAATTTCTTTGCTTAAGGTTATTAATAAAGAGAAGGATGAAATGGCTCCAGTTTTGAAAAGATGGATTGAAAGGTCTCCAATGTAAAACTATTTCGTATGTTATCCAAGGAACAGGAAGACCCGGATCCTTTAATAAAGCCATTGCATCAAATTGTGAAGAAGTTGGTGCATTTCAACATTTTTGTGGACAATTTTATCAAGAGAACAAGTATGTTGAAAACTGAATTAATGCTTTCAAGTTATGAACTGGTGCCTCCTATTTTCACAGACAAAGGAGAATTTAAGGAAGCTTATCAGTGGAGGGAGGAGTTAGATGGACTCCTCACAGAATGAATCAATAATGTTTTAAGTGACAAGTCTTCTTTCAGTGGCACAATTAAAATGTTGATAAATGCCAGATTGATGTTTGACACCATTCAACAGAAAATCACACAGATTGTAAGTGAATGGGAACATTTGTCTACTGGGAAGGATGAATTTGTTAAGTTTGAGTTCCCAAGTGAAGAGGTGTATAATAAATGGAAATATCAGTACATGCCAGCTGTGGAGAGTGAAGATACACCGCCAGTTTCATAAAGTAGATCAGAGTAGTTAATTTTGAGTCATAAGCGTGGTTGAGATATGAGGAAATATTCATTCAGAATGGACAGCAAATATTACAGATTAGATTTGTTAACAGCTAGCCAAGGACTACATTAAAAGACGAGAAGAAGGTCGGCTCAACTGCAATTTCCTCACCATTGTGACTGAGTGTATTTATTGTAAATTTTGTAGTTGTTGTAAAGTTTTAGGGTTGATATTTTGTAAACCCTAGAATGACTGGAAGCTTATTGCATCTCCTTGTATATAAAAGGATTTCCCATGGTCATTCTAGGCATTGAGTGAGTTAGGTGTAAGAAGAAAAAGGAAATTTTTGAAGCCCTAATCCTCAGTCGAGGATTGTAAATCTGTATGATTTCGTCAAGATAATAGAGAAGAGATACAAGTTGGCACCATTATCCAGTAAGTTTGTTATTCAGAATATGATGTATGTAAATGATATGGTTATACTTAATACAAATATCAAATCTTTACCTCTCCATTGTGTTTTTTCTATGAATCTTTAAGCCTATTTTAGGGTTTATGTGTATGTATCTCACTTTGAGTTCTGACCTAGGGTTGGATTAAATATTACTCAAAGTAAAATATATGTTCATTGAATTCACATAAGGATTATCTGTAAGTAGGGAAGAGTTGGGGTATTTGTATTTATGTTTCAAAAACCAGTTGTTCTCAAAGTTGTTTTGGGATCCTTTCTATTTTCTGACTCTATTGCCCAATGGATAAGGCACTGGCCTGTATTCTTCTATCTTTTTTCTGAGAAGGTGATTCAGATTTGAAAATCCCAAAATCTTAAAATCATTACTAGTATTTTCAGTTTTATTTACATTTATGTGTTGTCCTACCTAGTGATGGAGGATCAATGAACAATAGGTTGTTGTTTAGTATTCTCTCACTATTTTCATCTGTTGAAAGATCCAATAAAGAAATAGGGGGTAGAGTTAAGACTATCAGTTAAGAGTTAAATACTATTGGATCAGGTGTACCTGCCTTGGTTTCATAGAGCCAAAAGTAGAAGAGGGACTATCCATCCCTATAGTTGGTCTAGTTGCCTATAGATTTCCCACATTTGGAACTAACTAGTCCTTAATATCCATCATAGGCATATTGGTGTCTCTTTGAGTGTAAACTCCTTTCCAAGAACCAACAAAATGGTGACTCTGTTGGGGAGTAGAGCATAATAAAGAAGCAAAATTAGTTCTGAATCATTGTTTATGTTATAAACTTTCAAAATTTCATTACCCAGATTGATTCAGCTTTCCCAAGTCACCATTAGATCAGTGATTCTACTGGAGAATAGAGAAATATTGTCAAGAGTAAATAGTGCAGGTTCTAAGTTGAGCTGGACTCCTGACCTGGCTATTTAAATCATTTGAAGTCTCTCGTGTTATAAATCAGTTATAAAATAATGCAGGTACGAGTAGAGCTTTGACTCCTGGCTGGCTTGTTTATCATATCCAGTGGTTTCCATTGAAGGTGCAAAGAGTCAGTTTTAAAAGTTTTGATATCATCTCACTCCGTGAATGGTGACTCTGAACATTTTTATGATTAGTGCTTTATAAAATATAGCAGTATGAGTTTCAAAAATACAATGTCATATAGTAGGGAACACCTTGAGGAAAGTTTGTAGGGTGGGCTTCCTATTACATCTAGAAGAAACCAAGTTAAGAAGGACAAAGATACCAACGATATGTCCATGACTTGGAGATAGAGGGGAAACTCTAGACGTCATAATATTCCTCCTCCTAGTCAAGAAGGAAATGCCTCAGAATATGAGGAGGCGGTTGATTTAGGACTTAATCAATATGAAGATTATTACTCCCCCACAGAGAAGGAGGGTTAAGGAATATCCCAGAATAGGAGGGTGAATCCACAAAGGCAAGGAAGGTCGAGAAGTAAGAGTAGAGGGGGTCAGGATTTTCTTCCTCCTTTCACCCTTGGTTCCTCAATATCATAGGGCCTTCAGGACTCTCAGGGTCAGCAAGAAAATCCTCAAGCACAATAGAATGAATCTGAAACAACTTTGCCTGACTCTGAAGATATATTTGAGGAAGTTCATCAACTAGAAAGAAGGATTCAGGAATAGGCTGCTATCAGAGAAAAAAGGGATAGGGATAAGGAAGAAAGAATTAGACAAGCTATGATAAGGGCTGAATAGTTAAAAAGACAACTGTTAAACTTAGAGGCTATAAACTATGTTCCCATCCCTGAATAGACAAATGAGCTGCCTGTTGTTCACAAGAATTTTGAAACATGGGTTCCAAAGGATAAGGGGAAACAAAAAGACATAGGTATTTCAATCAATGAAATTGTCAACCCTAAGCAAAATATTGACCAGTCTTTAAGACTGGAGGTAGATTTGGAAAAGGCCAAGAAAGAGCAAGAGTTGCTAGCTAAACACCTGGAAAAGGCAGAATTAGAAGCAGCAACATTAGAAATAAAAAAGAAAATTGATTTTCTTAAGAGGTCTGCAGGACCTACAGATTTTGGTTTTTTGAATATGACACAAGGAGCTGATGTTCCACACCCAACTAATCAGACAGATGGCATTCCCCTACCAAGAGGATTTAATGGTTCTGCTACTACAAATGCAAATGCATCCACATCCCAGGGTGTTGGTTTTCCAAATTTAGGTGTTATACATGAAAGGTGCAAGAATTTGGTTTTCAATGGCATTCTTAGTTATCCCAACCCCATCCCTGAATAAATTAGAAAAAAGCTCCCTAAATTTATAGGAAGCAATGTTGTAACTTGTGAAGAACATTTAAAAAAATTCATTGATGTAATTGATGATTAAAATATTGTACCAGATGATGTTATTATGAAATTATTTGTGCAATCTTTAACAGAAGATTCAAGAGACTGGTTTAGAGCTTTGCCTCATGGTAGCATAGGTTCATGGAATCAGCTTAGGCATTGTTTTAAGGAGCAATATGGTGATAAGACACATGAGGGCTTTATGCTAAATGAATTCAATAACATAAAAAAGGATTTCAATGAAGATGTTGTTAAATTTAATGTCAGGTTTCAAAAGGCCATGCACAAACTATTGCAAGTCATTAGATTGGATGACAAGGTATGCCTTGTTACATATTTAAATGCCTTTGACTCAAAAATGGGTTACTTAATGAGAGACAAAAACCCAAGGAGCCTTGTTGAAGCCTACAAGTTAGCTGTGAATATAGAAAGTAATCAGAGAATCTCAGGGAAGTTGGGAAGGAGAGAAGATAACAGATCACCTTTGTTAAATAGAAAGGATCAAGGAAAGCCCCAAAGTGTTAAACCAAAGGATGAGGAAAGCTTGAAACAAATTCTTAAGGCAATCAAGGATCTGAAACCTGGTGAAAATAAAAATAATAAAGCTGCAGGAGGAGACAAGCCTCCCTTCAACAATTTTAATAAATTGCCAAGGATGCAGAACTTTCCTTACAATACTCAATGGAAGGATGGGAAACCTTTTAGCCCAAACAAGGGGGATAGACCAAATAATAGAACCCATAACCCATTACAAAGAAATTCAATGAATGTAGTGGAAGATATCCCATGGTGCATTGTCTGTCAATCACCCCATGACTCTGATTATTGTGCCATATCCCAAAACATGTCTCCTCAGGAAGAACAAGAGTGCACGGAGGAACAGCCTTATGATGATCAGGGGTGTGGGATGATTTCTTCTCATATTTTGAGTGAAATAGATTCTTTTGAGGAAGATGAAAATCAAGATGCCTCATTTTCCCAAGCCAGAAATGAATTGTACCATCAGCAAGTCTTTTCAGATAATGAAGATAGTGAGCCAGACAATATTCAATGCAATGTTCAAAAAAATGACTCAGCCACTACCTTGAGAAGGCCTTCTGATGAAGAGATCGCTTTGATAACAAAAAATTTGGTTACTCAGGAAAAGGTGAATTATAATTTGAGGAATAGAGTTGTGGGTGATTCAGATCCCAAGCCTGCTGGCATTTTTATAAAGAAAACATCACAAGAAAAGATCAAGGATTCTCCTCATACTGATAAGGTTAAGGTAAAGAGGAATGTTAAACCCAATGTTGTGTATAAAGTAAAACCAAGGCCAGCAACTGAGGTATCACCTGCTATACAAAATAAGGACAAGGCTCAAGTTGATATACCTACAGAGGTACCCATCCAGGAAGTTGATAAAACGGCTGAGGATCTAAAATCAAAGGTAGTTGATTCAAAATATATTCCAGCTGATATGAATAAATTACTGTCTCAAATCACTGTCAAAGTTCCATTATTGGAAATGATGAGAATAGATGAACATAAGAAGAATGCTTTAAAATGGGTACAGAGCACAGTACATACCGATCCTAAAAAATTAGGAGGAACTGAAAAGCAAATAGCAGTGGTAAATGATAAAGAGGAAAACTATAGTGAGGAGATTGTTTCTGAAATTCCTTAGATTTACTTGGATACAAATGTTGTCAATACCATAGCAGGAAGAGTTGACCCTTTCTTCTTGACCTTACAAATAAATGGAAAATTGCTAAAAAATTGCATGATTGATTCTGGAGCATCGAATACTATTATGCCAACTGAGATCATGAAGTCTTTAGGATTGAAAGTAGATTCACCCCATGGTAGATGCCAAGTAATGGATTCAAGAGAAGTGCTAGTTGTTGGTACCATTAAAGCCTTGCCTTATAGGTTGGATGCTTATCCTAATAAATTATTGACTATGAGTGTTTTAGTAGTGGATATTCCTCCCTAGTATGGGATGCTGCTATCAAGAAAATGGAGTGCATCTATGGGAGGAAGCATACAGTGTGACCTATCATTTGCCACTTTCAATTTTGAGGGGGAGAGTATCAGGGTTACTAGAGAATCCAGAACTCCACACATGATAGAAGAAGAGGAGCCGGACAACATGAATTATTTCCTTGATACTAACATCAATGCCTTCAAGGTCCAAGACAAGGAGGAAGATGAAGGTGTTGACCCTACCTATAGATCAGAAAATCAAGAAGGATGGATTGACCTAGATGATCTTTGGACTATGTATTTTGATGGTGCAAGTAGCAGGGAAGGATCTGGAGCTGGAATATTGCTCATATCTCCTAATGGTAAAACTTTCAAGTACTCATTTTCCTTGTTGTTTACTTGCACAAATAATGTTGCAGAGTATGAAGCTCTGTTAATTGGTCTAAGACTAGCATCAAGACATGGCATAAGATGTTTAAAGGTAGTTGGTGACTCTGAATTGGTTGTATCCCAAATAAGGTCAAAGTATGCTTCCAAGAATCAAAATTTGAAACAATATAGGAATGCTGTGTGGGATGAGATTGAAAGCTTTAGTGCTTTTAATATCTGTTGGATGGAGAGAAGTTCTAATAGAATGGCTGACCTATTAGAAAATATAGCCCTTAGACCAGATGATGCTACTTTTGCAGATGTCTCAAATGTGGAGGTACAGACCAGGCCTTCCATCCCTGACAATCTAGATAACTGGCAAGTTTTTTCTGATGATCAGGACATATTAAGATTTCTCCATTGTGAGTCTCACTTTGGTAACAAAGAAATGGATTTTAGCTCTTATGTTAATACAGTAAATGGCAAGGATGTTGTTTTTGGGGAAGAAGTGTTGCAATTGAAATCAAACAGAGTTCCTAAAGGATTGGTTGCTCTTGAAAGAGCATTTGATAACAAGGATAAAATTTTCCATGCTAATTTTGCTAAAACTAATGAGCTGGAGGAAATAAATTTGGGCACAAAGATAGCCCCTAGGAAGGTCTATATAGGCAGGTCTTTATCCCCAAGAATTAGAAAAAATTTGATTGATCTCCTCAGGAAATTTAGGCATGTTTTTGCCTAGTCTTATGATGATCTTAAGGCTTATAGGGAGGACCTTTTTCAGCATGAGATTCCCCTCAAGGAAGGCACAAAGCCTTTTAGATAGAAGTTGAGACCTGTTAACCCTACTTTGGCACCTAAAATGCAGAGTGAACTCAAGAAGATGATAGATGCTGGAATAATTGAACCTATTAGGCATTCCACTTGGGTTTCAAACCTGGTACCAGTTAGAAACAAAAATGGTGATATCAGGCTATGCGTGGATTTTAGGAATCTCAATATAAATTCTCTGAAAGATAATTATGGATTACCAAACATGGAGACTATGTTGCAAAAGGTCACTAGGTCAGAGTTGATGTCCATGATGGATGGCTTTTCTAGTTACAATCAAGTCATGGTCAAAGACACAAAGCAATTCAAGACTGCATTTACAACTCCATGGGGAATGTATGTCTATGTAAGAATGCCTTTTGGATTGACAAATGCTGGTGCCACTTTTCAAAGAGCCATGGATGTAGCCTTTGCAGATTTTATTGATAGATTCATGGTGGTTTATCAGGATGATTTGATAGCCTTCTCAACAAAGGAAGAACAACATTGTCAACATCTTGAAAAGATTTTTACCAGAGCATTAGAGTATGGGGTATCTCTGAATCCAAAGAAGTGTGCTTTTGGTGTAACAGAAGGAAAGTTACTTGGGCACATTGTTTCAAGAGATGGTGTGAGGATAGATCCAGAAAGAGTTGAAGCTATTGACAAGTTAACTTTACCAAAAAATGTTAAAGGAATTCAGTCTTTTTTAGGATAGGTTAACTTCTTAAGAAGGTTTATAACAAATTTTGCAGAAATTAGTATTCCCATATCCAAAATGTTGAAGAAAGGAGCCAAGGTTGAATGGAACACTTAAGCAATTCAGGCTTTCAATGACATTAAAAAGGCCATAAAGCATGCCCCAGTCTTAAAGGCGCCAGATTATAGCAAGCCAATGCAAATTTTTTCTTTTGCATCAGCCCACACTATTGCTGTAGTGTTATTACAAAAAAATGCTGAGGGTTTTGAGCAAACCATTGCCTTTTTCAACAAAAGCTTGTAGGCAGCAGAATTGAATTATGATATTATTGAAAAATAAGCTTATGCTTTAGTCAAGGCTATCAAGGCATTTAGGTGTTATTTGGTAGGGGCTACTATGGTTGCTTATGTACCAAGTGCTGTTGTCAAGGATATCTTGGTCCAACAGGAGGTCTCAGGAAGGAGATGTAGGTGGATAAATAGGATTCAAGAGTTCAACATTGATATCCACATAACAAAGCTGGTAAGAGGATTAGGCTTGGCAAAGTTGATGGCCTAGAGTAATCTGAATGCAAACCAAATAAATATGTTGGAAGAGGATCAGAGGCCTTATATATGCAATATGGACTGTTGTGAATGGTACAAAGATGTTGTCCAATATTTGCAAAAGATGATCCTACCCCCTGAGATGGATAATAATAAGAAAAGAACTATCAGACTCCAATCAATAAAATATGCAATTATAAAAGGTGAGCTCTGGTGGAGGAGCAATGAAGGTGTTTTACTCAGATGTGTAGATCAGGAAAAGGCCAAACTTCTGATAAAAGATATGCATAGTGGAGTCTGTGGGAGGCATTATATGGCTAAAACTATAGCTCACAAGATCAGTAAAGTAGGTTTTTGGTGGCCTACACTTTTTAAAGATGCCCATCAGTTTGTTAAGAAATGTGATCCCTACCAAAGGTTTTCAGGAAAGTTGAAATTCAGTGGGAATGTTCCACTCAGGCCTGTTTCTGTTCAAGCCCCTTTTCAGAAGTGGGGTATGGATTTCATTGGGGAGATCCCTAATAGGTCTAGTGGTGGGCATTCTTATATCTTGGTGGCAACTGATTATTTTACTAAATGGGTTGAGGCAATCCCTACAAGAAGGGAAACTAGCAAAGTAGTGACAGACTTTATGATGCAAAATATTTTGACAAGATTTGGTTGCCCAGAAACTATGGTGGTTGATAATGCATTGTGTTTTAGATCAAAGGAGTTTGTTGATTTTTGTGGACATAATGGTATTAGAATTTCGTACTCATCTGCTTACCACCCACAAGGCAATGGCCAAGCAAAATCCAGTAATAAAAGCTTGATCAAGATTCTAAAGAGAGTTCTCGATAAAAACAAGAAAGCCTGGGATTCAAAATTATTACAAGCTTTATGGGCTGATAGGGTTACAGTGAAAAAAGAAATAGGATGTGCCCCTTTTGATTTAGTATATGGGATTAATGCTAGACTGCCTCAAAACAATTTACTACAGATGTACCAGTTCATTCAAGCTTATGATGATGATGTAGAAGAAGACATGGTAGTTAGGATGAACGATTTGATTCAACTCAATGAATTAAGGGTTGGTGCACATGACAAGAATGAAAGGGTGCAGGCCCAATGCAAAGTCTTGTATGATAAAAGGACTACCCAAAAATCTTTCACAAAGGGAGATATGGTTTTAGTGTGGAATGCAAGGTTTGAAGACAAAGGCAAGCATGCAAAGTTTGACCCTGTTTGGTTAGGGCCTTTTATTATTGAAGAAAAATGGGGAGCGAATTCTTATTTTTTGACAAATATGGTGGGTGAACTCCTGGAATTGCCTGTTCATGGGCAGTTCTTAAAGTTTTATTTCACCTAAAGTTAGGTGATCCCTGTACAGGTCTAGTTGTAAATTTTTGTATATAGTTCCCTGCTTTTGGCTAAAGTTTTGTTCTGGTCTGCTGTACCAGGAGATTCTAGTTTCTCAATGTATCTGCAGTAGATACATGTCCCCAAGCAAGAGCCACTGTTATCACTTTTTAAAATATTTCTTGACTCTGCGTTTGTAGCTTTGAATATCTAGGTTTTTGGCTTGTCTTTCCTCCCTCACTTCCAAAACCCTAGGTTGGTTTGTTCCCTTTTTATTTTCCCGTGTTACCTTTTGATTCACTAAGAGTGCTAATCCACATGTGCCTTTAACATTTTTAAGTCATGCATTTGCGGTTAGAAGGTTGTTGGCCCCCATTCCCCTCTTCTCCTTTTTATTTCTCTAAGCCTAAGTTTTCGATATATTTTCCTAAGGTTTTCACTTTCCAAAACGAGTGGCTATCGTTACACCGCAAGACCCCGATTGTCAGTTTTCTCTAACATGTGATATAGCGACGAGTTGCCACCTGTCTCAAAGGTGGGCCCGACTGGAGGAAGAGTTTACGGACTTTAAAGGGTGGAAAAGATCTACGGTGGTCGTTATACCATTGATCCAAGATGCTTGCATGTTAAGCTTGTGGTATAGCGACAGCCGTCAAATTTGCTTTATTTGAAAAAGGTTCGGTGGGTCCTAACAGTGCCAGGTCATTACAATCTTTTGGTTCTTATTGGTTCTCAGAAAAACTAGGTGGCGGCTGACGCATATTTAAAGACGGTAAAGGATAGTCAGAAGGGACCTACCCGTATGAAAACGTGGCACAATGTGAATTGATTGACAGAAGGTGATGTGTTTGATTGTGGGGTCATGTTTTCCAAAGGGTTAGTTTTCAGTTTGATCAGACGATTCTTGTTATACCATTGATCAAAGATGTGAGGATTTTAAGTTCACGATATAGCGACAATCGTCCGATCTTCTTAAAGACTTAAGTGTTTAGTGGGCCCCTTATTGCACCAGTTCACTTTGACGTGTTTACTTCTTATTGGTTGGATAACAGCTGTGATCTGACTATTTTCAAAGTGCTCTGAGTTAGAAAGGAAAAGGGACTGGGTCCACTTGTCAGTCTTTTATAGCATGGCATGTTTTGATTTGATATGTGCCCGCTGATGTGTCGCAGTGGGACCTTAGTTTCTCAGATGATTAAAATGCTGCAAGATCTCATGGTTGTCGTTAAACCATTGGGATGAGATGCTCGGGTTTTAAGTTTGTGGTTTAGTGACAACCATTGATTTGGATAAAGAGATGGAAGCCTTTTGGTGGGTCCTCTATGTTAAATATATTGATGAGGCGGTCATTTTTGATTGGCCACGGGTGATGTTGACATGTAAAGATCGCTGCTCAGACTAGGATGAACTTAAGGAATTTAATTCTGCACATGCTAATTTTGAAATGTTCTCATTGGTCGAGAACTAGCTTGCTAAAGGTACTATAGGATTTTGCTGATAAGATTGTCTACTGCCCGATGTGCTGAAAATGAAATATATCAACGGCTTGAATTTGAATTTTTCTCTTGAATGACATTTTCACGTCCAGTGAGTGATAGGGCCGCCAACCTTAGTAATGGTGGAATAAATTTTTTACGTGCAGGAGAATTGTGAGCTGTTAGCAAATGTTATATACCAAAATTTGATTATTGTTTTTCTTCACTGCTCTCGTGTGTTCTCCGACGATATCTTTTTTTCATGTAGTGCTTTCAAGTAGAAGATTTTTCAGGTGCCTGGTAGGTTTTCTCCTGTGTTTAACTCATTTGAAATTTGTAAAGCTTTGTGGGGTCTTCTTTATTGTCAGTTGATATTGTTTAAAGTTTTCTTGGGAATTCAAATCTTAGTAAGAAGCCCTATTTTCAAAATGTCGCCCAAGAGGAATTTGTCTGGTCAAACAGAATATAGTAAGAGAGGAATTTTTGAGGATTTGATGCAGTTGCTCCCATTTTCTGATAATGGGGCACAAAGAGTAAAAGAGCTCACTCCGAGACATCCTAGAGATTTAGTTGCAGAAGGTCTCTATGATAGAGGGAATTGGATGAGAGATGCTAAAGTGGGTGATAAGCACAATGGTCTTATTCTTTTTAAATTGGCATATTCACAAAGGAACGCTTGTGTGCCCCTCAATAATGTATGGCAGTTTGACATTGGGAGGTTGGTATGCCCTGGGGTTTTCATGGATGATGAATTGTTAATACAGATTGCTAAATGCTATGATCCTGTGACAAGATGTGTCAGGGATATAAGCAGAAGAGACCTGATAAGCATTACCGAGGATGAGATTAGACAGGTTTTCTCATTAAATGAGCCATCTGTGGGGTTGGAGAAAATTGATTTCACGGAGTTCACTAAGATTTATGAGGCACAGAAGGATTATCTAAGGGTAGGGCATCTAAGGCAATATTTTGATCAGATAGGATCAATGTGTGCTGTCAGTTCAAGTACACCGGAGCCCATCAGGTTAGATTTATTCAGTAAAAAGGCACAAAAATTTTATAAGTCTTTGTCTTTGATCCTAGGGCATGATGAGAAGACTCATATGCCAGTACCTTTTATGTTCATGATGGTGCAGTCACTCCACCCCCAGCTAGCCCTCATTTTTTACTTTACTTCTCATTTGGCTGAAATAATTCATGAAGGATTAATAGGGATTAAGAATATGAAGGTCTCTAGACCATTCGGATGGTACTCGATGCTTATGCACATGTTTTTGTATAAGGGTGAGAAGTTTTTTAGTACAACGATGAATATTGAGAAGGAAAGATATGGAGAGACTCTCCCAGTGTAATTGTGGACCACAACCTTGTACTGGGACAGAACTGATGCTAGTTATATTGCTTTTGATAGGGATTTTGCATCAAGGCTTAGGTCTCTTTTATTTTTTGATAATCCAAGAATCCCAGGAGAGTTATTAAGATTGATTAGGCCAATGGATTACTGCAAGGACATTACCATTGTCCATAATTTTGGAGACATTATTTTATATCCAGTCTCCACAGTATTTAGAGTGTATGGCAGTAAAGTGGCACCTTATATTTTTCCATATCAGGTCCCTTTGAAGCTAGGATATGCTGAGATCTTAAGACAGATTGGAAATTTACAAGAAACCACAGTCACTCGAAAAGGTAGAGGAACTTTCTTTCTTTATGTAACTCTGGCACATTAGTATGTCATTACAAAAGGAGGATAGGTGCACTTGTATAAGGTTTTGCAACCCTACAGAATGTCAAAGGTAGTGGTGAGGTGTGTGGATATAGAAGGTTTCCTTTTGGGCATGTTCAAAGATAAGGTGAGGTGTGCTCTTATTGAGCATCAATTTAATTTTCCAAAGGACATAATAAGAAATGAGTTTGACCTTCAAGCTCAGGAGATTAAGAAAGAAAGATGGGTGATTTATAGCAAGTCTATAGGTTTTATTCAGAATTTTGATAAAACTTATGACCCATTGATTAGTTTTGAACCATGGGCTAGAAAAGTTAATGTCCTTATAGAGAATTTTGAGGGACTCATGAGTGTTGTAAATGAGAAAAGGGTATTTGTGACTAAGACAGATCCAGAAAAGGCTAGGCAGATCTTAAACCAGCCTAAATATATGAATTTAATCCCTAAGGGGGTGTACACAGTATAGAAGAAGAGTGGATATACTGTCCTTCTGACCTCACAACAAGGAAGTGAAGATGTTCCTTCCACTTCAAGAGGGAAAAGACCACTTGGTGATCCAGCAGTGCAGGAACCTTCCCCAAAAAGGCAAAGACAAGAAGAAGAAAGACCGGCAGAGGAGATTTACTCTCCTTCTCAATCCCCTATTCAGTTGGATGAGCATGAAGTGGTAGAATAGCTGGTGTAGTTAAGGGATGAAGGAAATCTTTTTGTTTTTAATGAAGATTTGCAAGAAGGAATGTCAGAGGCACCTAAAGAGGTGGCCATGGATCTCACAGTAGAAGAATTTGAGGGTAAACAAATAGACCCTATTCTAAAGCAGGCAAGTGACTCTTTCCTTGCCGATGATGATTTTGTTAAAACCAAGGCCTTCTCACAATTCTTGTGGAGAATGAAAATCAATCAGTTTAAGGAGTTTTGTGAGAAGAAGAAGGAAGAATCCCCTGATAAAGATGTGAAAGAGATAGAAGAGGAGACCAAGGCACAAATGGCTAGACAATTTGAGAAGATCACTCTAGAAGAAGGGAGAGCCATGATTCATACAGCAGGGATTCTGATCCTACCAGAATGGGACATTGCTGATGCCATTATTTTTGACCAAGTAAGGAAGAGCAAGGTAAAGACCCTAGCTACACTAGAACAGGCCATGCAGGCAGCTAGGGGAATTACTTTTTCTAAAGATCATGCTGCTCTGGTCATGTGGTCTTTAGATAAAGATAAAATCAAAGGGAAGAGGAGTGATTTCTCCATAGGATATACAGGGAGCCTAATGGTTCAGAGAGTAGGAGAAACATCTGGTGTGGAAGCATCTAATTTAATTCTTGAAACTACCAAGTTCAATGTTAGTGTGGCGGAGAAGGATGCCAGAGAAAAGGAAGAGCTTAGGCTCAAATTTGAAATGGTCCTTAAATCTTATAATGAGCTCAAAGTTGAGCTAATTCAAAAGGACAAACTGATTGTCCAATTATCAGGGCCACAGGATCAAAGATCTCCTCAATTAGCAATTTCTAATAAGCTTGTGGTGGCTTCATCTTCAAGCCCAATAATTGAATTTCCACCCTCACCACTCTCAGAAACAGATATGGATACAAGGGTTGCTTGGGAGAAGCTGAAACTGACAGAGGAAACAAATAAATTGAGGGAAATCAGGGAACAATTGGAAAAGGAAAGGAATGAGAACGCAAAGGATACAACTTTGGCAAATCAGAAATATGAAGAAAAAATAGTAGGGGCGATTATGGAATTTGCCCTAGATTTAAAGCCTTCTATTATACATGGCCATATGGATAGGTTAATTTCTTTGCTTAAGGTTATTAATAAAGAGAAGGATGAAATGGCTCCAGTTTTGAAAAGATGGATTGAAAGGTCTCCCAATGTAAAACTATTTCGTATGTTATCCAAGGGACAGGAAGACCCGGATCCTTTAATAAAGCCATTGCATCAAATTGTGAAGAAGTTGGTGCATTTCAACATTTTTGTGGATAATTTTATCAAGAGAACAAGTATGTTGAAAACTAAATTAATGCTTTCAAGTTATGAACTGGTGCCTCCTATTTTCACAAACAAAGGAGAATTTAAGGAAGCTTATCAGTGGAGGGAGGAGTTAGATGGACTCCTCACAAAATGAATCAATAATGTTTTAAGTGACAAGTCTTCTTTCAGTGGCACAATTAAAATGTTGATAAATGCCAAATTGATGTTTGACACCATTCAATAGAAAATCACACAGATCGTAAGTGAATGGGAACAGTTGTCTACCGAGAAGGATGAATTTGTTAAGTTTGAGTTCCCAAGTGAAGAGGTGTATAATAAATGGAAATATCAGTACATGCCAGCTATGGAGAGTGAAGATACACCGCCAGTTTCATAAAGTAGATCAGAGCAGTTAATTTTGAGTCATAAGGGTGGTTGAGATATGAGGAAATATTCATTTAGAATGGACAGCAAATATTACAGATCAGATTTGTTAACAGCTAGCCAAGGACTGCATTAAAAGACGTGAAGAAGGTTGGCTCAACTATAATTTCTTTTCCATTGTGACTGAGTGTATTTATTGTAAATTTTGTAGTTGTTGTAAAGTTTTAGGGTTGATATTTTGTAAACCCTAGAATGATCGGAAGCTTATTGCATCTCCTTGTATATAAAAGGATTTCCCATGGTCATTCTAGGCATTGAGTGAGTTAGGTGTAAGAAGAAAAAGTAAATTATGAAGCCCTAATCCTCAGTCAAGGATTGTAAATCTGTATGATTTCGTCAGGATAATAGAGAAGAGATACAAGTTGGCACCATTATCCAGTAAGTTTGTTATTCAGAATATGATGTATGTAAATGATCATGGTTATACTTAATACAAATATCAAATCTTTACCTCTCCATTATGTTTTTTCTATGAATCTTTAAGCCTATTTTAGGGTTTATGTGTATGTATCTCACTTTGAGTTCTGACCTAGTGTTGGATTAAATATTACTCAAAGTAAAATATATGTTCATTGAATTCGCATAAGGATTATCTGTAAGTAGGGAAGAGTTGGGGTATTTGTATTTATGTTTCAAAAACTAGTTGTTGTCAAAGTTGTTTTGGGATCCTTTCTATTTTCTGACTCTATTTCCCAATGGATAAGGCACTGGCCTGTATTCTCCTATCTTTGTTCTGAGAAGGTGATTCAGATTTCAAAATCCCAAAATCTTAAAATCATTACCAGTAATTTCAGTTTTATTTACATTTATGTGTTGTCCTACCCAGTGATGGAGGATCAATGAACAATAGGTTGTTGTTTAGTATTCTCTCACTATTTTCATCTATTGAAAGATCCAATAAAGAAACAGGGGGCAGAGTTAAGACTATCAGTTAAGAGTTAAATACTATTGGATCAGGTGTACCCACCTTGGTTTCACAGAGCCAGAAGCAGAAGAGGGACTATCCATCCCTATAGTTGGTCCAGTTGCCTATAGATTACCCACATTTGGAACTAACCAGTCCTTAATATCCATCATAGGCATATTGGTGTCTCTTTGAGTGTAAACTCCTTTCCAGGAACCAACACTTCCATTGGAATCTTGTCATGAACTACTTTTGTAGGACTTCTATTTATTAAATATACTATTGTTGCTACAGCCTCTCCCCAATATTCAATTGGGAGTCCTTTTTCTTTCATCATACTTCTTGCCATCTCAACAATGGTTCTATTTTTTCTTTCAGCCACTCCATTTTGCTACAGAGTATAACTAGTTGTAAGCTCTTTCCTTATGTCATTCTGCTTGCAAAACTTTACAAAAATATTGGAGGTATATTTCCCCCCTCTATCTGACCTTCGGACTTTAAGATTGTGTCCACATTTATTTTCAGCCTGGGCTTTAAATTCTAAAAACTTATCAAAAGCTTCAAATTTATTTTTCATAAAGTAAACCCATGTTCTACAACTGAAATCATCTATGAAGGTCATAAAATAAGTACTCCCCCCAATGGAAGTGATTTTCATAGGGCCAACTAAGTCGGTATGCACTAGCTCTAATGCTGCTCTTGCCCTTGTAGAATTTCCAAAATTAAAGGGCAGCCTATGTTGCTTACCCAAAATACAAGCCTCACACTTGCTACTGAACTCTTTAATACATGGAAAATCATCTACCATACATTTCTTGGACAATAAATTTAAACCAGCGTAACCAAAATGTCCATACCTTAAATGCCATAGCTTGGAGGGGTCTTCAATCATGCTCTTGAAGGCTGATTGTTGTACTACTGTATATTCTTTCTTAGAAGGTGGAGTTGTTGATTCTGAAGAGAAACATGTCTCTATCTTCAAAAGAAACATTCGATTCTTTGTCATTTGAACTTTTGCAACAATTTTCTTGCTCCCATCCTTCTCTAAATGATACATTGGTCATTCTCCATTAGAACTTTGTAACCATTTTCAGTGAGTTGTCCAACACTCATCAAATTGTTCTTTATTCTTGGAGCAAAGTAAACATTCTAAATTTCTTGTTTCTCACCTTGCTTGGTGTGGATCATAATAGATCCTTTGCCCACAACTAGAACAACTCCAGTGTTCCCCATTCTAATTTTAGATTTTATATTCTTATCAATGAAAGAAAAAATACTTTCATTACCACTCATGTGGTTACTACAACCACTATCTAAATACCAGACTTTGGGGCTGCCTTCTTTACCAACGTTGCACATGATGAAGGCTATGGGATTATTTTCATCACCCACTTTCATATCAGCAATATTTGCACTTGGCTTTGACTAATTACCTTGCTTTTTCCAGCATTCACTAGCATAATGCCCAAATTTATGACAATGATAACATTCAATATTACTCTTGTCTGAATTATATTTCTTCTTACCTTTGGAATTATTCTGAGAGCTACTAGCTCCCTCATTTGTGGCTGCTCATTCTAAGCTTTCTCCTCCAGCATTTTGTTGTCCGAAGTTACCATGACCTCTGCCTCTTGAACCTTTTCCAAAATTATTTCTGCCTCTTCCCCTGCCTCTTGCATTGGCTTGAGCTCTGAAAGCTTTCTCTTGAGAAGAATTTTCTGATCTATTAATGCGATGCTCATGGGTTTGGAAAGAACCCATCAACTCATCAACAGTCATTAATGAGAGATCCTTTGCCTCTTCAATGTAAATAACTAAATTATCAAACTTTGAGGGCAGACTTCTCAAAACTTTTTCTACTATTCTTTGCTCTTCCATGGTTTCTCCATTGGTTCTCAACTAGTTTATCAAACCAGAGAGTCTTGAGCTGAAATCTGAAATGGACTCATTGTCCTTCATGACAAGAGTCTCAAACTCTCTTCAAAACATTTGGAGCTTCACCAAATGAACTTTTTCGGTCCCTTTAAAACTTGTGTGGAGAATATCCCAAGCTTCTTTGGAATAATTAGTTTCTGCTATTCTAGGAAAGATTGCCTCTGTCAAGGCAATTTCTATCAAGCTCAAAGCTTTTGCATCTTCCTCCTTAACTCCTTCTGTTGAGTCTTTTGATTATTTGTGAGGGTAGCAAACTAAACTGGGTCAGTCATATCTGTGAATCCATTGACCACAAGCTCCCACAAATCATTTATTGTCATAATAGTCCTCATCTTCTTTGCCTAAACATCATAATTTTTTCCATTGAAGGATGGTGGCTACTGCCAAATCTTTCCTACATCTCCAGCCATGTCTCATGTGCAAGATAAAAAAATACCCAGAAAAAACAAATGCCCAAACTCACAAGGAATGAACGCCAATTAGCTTTGATACCATGTAAAGAATTTAGAAGAAGACTAAATTCTGGAAATGCACAAAATTATGCTCTATTTCAGCAAAGAACAAATTTGAAATCTCCAAAATAGGGCAGACATAAGAGCTGGAGAAATTATGCAAGAATCTACTTGCTTCTATTCAAACAAAACACTTTCTACAATAATAAATTAAACTTGCAACTACTGGAGCTGCATACAAACTATGAGCTTCTCAATGCTCTTACAAGATTATCTGAAGCAATCACTGCTTAACATAATAATCATTCATATCTCTGATAAAAATAGAGTATTCAAAAAACATCTCTTTGCTGCTGCATAAAAGAGAAATTACATTCATGCATACTTATAAAAGAATAAAGTTATTCTTTCCTTTATAAAGAAATTGCTATCCAAAAAGAAGAAGAAGGAAGAAAGAAGAATTCTATAGAAGAAATCAGATTTCCCCAAATCTGATTTGAACTTATCTTTCAAAGTACACACAAAAAATTAGACTTTAAATTTTATTAAAAATAAAGTTAATTATGGAGGCTAAAGACAATCAGATTTGATTTGAAAATCCAACACTAATAATGCAGAAGGCTCTGGTCTATTTCATCTACATATAGATACTAATATGCCTAAATATTATTCATCTCAGCATACAAATATGTTTGGGGACTTAGCAGTTTGTAAAGGAAATCAATATTGCGTGACTTGTGTTGGTAGAGGGAGTCACAAATGGTGAACAATGCAATTTAGAAAAAATACATCATATTTCAGTGTCTTCATAGAAAATAAGTAGTATTTAATGTAATAGCATCCTATAAGGAGCTTTATCTGCATCAACTATTATAGGTAAAAAGTAACTCCCCATATAAGTCTTAAACATACGATGGTGACAGAATGCAGCCATCTGCAAGGAAGAAGTAATGTTATGCTCCCATGAATGTAGAAGATGAAGTGTTTGCATACTCCCACCCTACACATTAAATGTCAATCTACCATCATACAAGTAGTATAAGAGATTTAATCCATGAAATTCTAAAATCAACCAAGGTAAACAATGTACAACAATCATAACAAATTGATTTAAAATTGAGAAACCAATAATTTAATTGCAGTCGACTAAATGATTCTTGACAAGCAATTTGTTGAGCTAATGTTTGGAAGGGATCTTAATAACATGGTCTTTGAACATCCCCAAACATCATTAAAGACATGAATTATGAAAATGATTGATAGTTGTCTCTATTAACTCTTCTCTATCTCTTACATGCTACATTTATTATGCACAACATCATTTTTTTTTGCAAAACATGATATGATATATGATATACATAAACGCAACTTGATCTGATGTTTTTTTTTCTGTACTCGTAGTGCACAACATGTCATATTATATGATATGCCAATATACTTAGGTAGAATTAAATGTGCATTCACCTGATAAGTTAATGATAACACCTTACCTTTTCAATTGGTAATAGAAATTATTTTGTGTATTTAAAGCAATAATGATAGAAAGTGGTGACAAAATGACAGTGGTAACAAAATGCATCCTCGAAGAGAGTAATAGATTAAGGTTGTGCAAGAGAGAATATTACAGAAGGATTCATTTTGTTTATTGTTGCTTGGAGAAAGGATTGTGTCACACATAGGCTAGATCCAATGAAAAACCTTCAAAAAATAGTATACACAACAGGATGTGTTCATAACTGCCAAACACATAAAAGATATAAAATAATGAAGCATATATTGCATGTCGTACCAAATTTGTGGGACACTGCACAAGGAATACAAATAGCCAAAATAATATAAAAACAAATGCTAATTTTTTTTTTGTATGTTTGGGAGGGTGCGGTCGACAAAACCCATAAGAAAAAAACCTAACATCCTGGTTGTAGAGAACTAAAAGGTTACCAAGAAATTATGTCATCCAACTAATTATCACCTTCATCCACAACCTCTCCATTCCTAGCATTGTCATAACACAATCATCACCGAGGATTTATGGGGGCGAAACTGCTTAGTGGAATAGACCAAGAACAATTGCTAATTAAATATAAATATAGTGAACAAGAGGGAAACAAAATATAAAGGACATACATAGTCATCCAATTAGATGAAATCTAATTTTGGGAAATATAAGTGCTCACCCACAATTATTGGAGTGGAGGTTGTGTGGCCATCGTGTTCCCACAATGTAAGGAATGATCTTGGGTCTTCCTCCTCCCATAGCTAACATTAGGAAATAAAAATAAATAACTTGTGTCAATGTCTCCTAGGTGGAAGCATGCATGCCTTGTCATTACACAGAGATGTGATACTTGGTAGCACTAAACCATGGCTACATCTGAACAATGCTCATTTCTGCTAGATATGTGGTGGGAGTGAGAGTGAAGGAAAATGCATTGCACTACTGAGCATCAAGTAGGAAGAGAAGACTTGCACTTGTTCATGTGTCTATGGTAGTCTTCACATTGAAATCTTAAACAACCCAATTGATTCATTCTACAGTGCCATTGTCTGAAAAGGTGATTCGGCATCGATGACACTTTAAGGACACTATGATGTAGCTACAGTACTAGATGTGTTATTATCATAAAAAACTGGTGGTGGAGTGTCTATCTCAATTATGGCTGATTCACTTTGCATGCAAAAATCACCAAGTGTTACAATTATCAAGTTAGAGAAAAGTGTTCATTGCTTGTGAGGAAAGCACGATTATGTAATGCACACAAAGAGTAGACAAGCATGAAATTATGACTTTATAATGACACCTTCTCTGGTATCAAGAATGGTCATGTTCATAGCTAAAAGCTTCAATGTACACTTGCAGGTGTTTACCTTCAGAGTCCAAAGACAATCACAGACAAACAAGTGATTACCACATGCTCTAACCACATACTAATATCATGTTGTCTAGATTTGGACCCAATACTGCCCTAGATTAGTTTAATCAGGTACAATGTCAGGATCAAGGATTTCCTTTTCCCGCTCAATACTATTATGAAAACCTTGCACCCTATAGTTTGTAAGCAAACCAAAGTCCTAAAACTTCTCCTATTTACTATAGATTGATTCCATTCTATACACAAGGGTCAATTCGGTGTGTGCATTTCTTTTGATGATCACAAATTTACCATGTCTTAAAACTGCAATGGTACAATTCTATGACAATGTTTGTTTCTTGATTCACATGTGGAAGTGTCGGGAGTTTTTGGCTCACATTTATAAAATTAGCATATGAGGTTATCCATGAACACAATGATCCATACATGACATAAGAAGGATTATGATACACCAAAAGGCTACATAGTTTGAAGTGGATCTCTTACCAATACAGTCTTTCCCTTGACACCATTTCCTCCTAAAATACTCTAGAACACAAAGCTCATCAACAAACTCATCAAAAAATTTATGCAATATCTAAATAGTGTTGTCCTCATTATCATTATCTTCCTGAGGTGATGAAATATGGCCATTTCTCTATCCTTTGATGCGTACTTGTACACATTTTTTAGCCATGCCCGATGCACGTGCCAATTGCAAAGAATGACATGACAGTGAAAAGATTCCTTGGTACACATTATTTGATGAGGTTTTAATGGGTCTACTCCTGGGAAGTAGCCAAGAGAAATATGTAAATGGATTTTAAAATGACAATCACAAAAAAAGAGATACACACTTACTGTATGGTCTGTATCTCTATGTTGGCATCATCAATCAAGAATGTGTTCACTATCCAATTATTTTTAGCTAGCTTACCTCATTTATATACAATGGATAACCATCCTTTGATGTCCTCAATATTTTTATAGGAGGACATGGCCCATGCAACTAGCACCCTTGATTACTGCTTGCCAAACATGACCAACTCATACAGCTGATACTGCACAAAATAAAAACATTTCACAATTATTGTAGTAGGTTAAGGACATGTAACAAATACAAAAGGTAAATACTAATCATTATAAGGATAATTGTAGATGTCTCATCTCATATTTTTTGGTCACGAATGTCGAATCTATAGAAATTATAGAATCATGTGGGTGTCAAACCATCATCTATAGCATCCATGGGGTTTGGATTCCTATAATA
Source organism: Chamaecyparis obtusa (assembly GCA_027943335.1). NCBI lineage: Eukaryota > Viridiplantae > Streptophyta > Pinopsida > Cupressales > Cupressaceae > Chamaecyparis > Chamaecyparis obtusa. The sequence continues at coordinate 98,783 of BSBK01001919.1, forward strand.
AAAGGTGTGGCACCTTGTGTCAGTTGCTGATAATAAAATAAATTATCCACATCATGTTCTTTACAATATAGGATGCTAGTGGGATCATGAACATTCTTTTGGGCTTGACTAGACTTAACTCTTCTCCATGCATTCATGACATCTTTCTATGTAATGAAACCATCTCTCTTCCACAACATACTCAAAAATATGGATTAGAGAGATGTGTATCCATGACAACATCAATAGTAACATCCATTTCCAGGAGGTCCTCTATATAAGTCTTGCATTCTACAAAAAGGTTGGGAGAAAACTAAGATTATGGCTTGTTGCTTGCATCATTGATATCGTGAAAAAATTCAGCCTCCACATCTACATGAAATATTTCATTAAAAGTTAAAATTGTCACATTCGGTTGACTGAACAAAACCTTAGCATTGAAGTGGAACTAACAACCCCTTTTTTTTGTAAATTATCGAACATTTTTCTTTCGTATTGATTTCTTCCTATTATCCCATGGGCCAAAACTACACCAATAACTGTGCAATGCAAAACTCATTATGTCAACTATAAATCTATTGCAAAAATCTATAATGAGAACTATAATGCTAAAGTTTTTGTACTCACCTTGAATACATATTTCTTGTGTGTTCTTTGTAATCCAAAGGGGGGTATTCTCTATGTTACAAGAGAAAAAAGAAGCTTTGTCACATTCATTGTTTGCCTCCCCCAAGAGAAAAGAATCCATTCTACAAAGTAGAATTATTGTGCATAGGTTCATTACCTCATCATCTTCCACACCAATTGGAGATAGTCGATATCCTTAGACCAGAAAGGTTGCACTCTATCAAGTCCCTCTTGCACTTCAAGTTGGAAAAGTAGCTATCACTTGCATTTTCTCCCCATCTTTACAAGGTACATGTGGCAATGTGAATGATAAAGAAAAATATAGTAGCTAGATAAGTGCACCAAGATGCTGTGCAAAAAAGTGGCCACCTTCTAAAAAAAACCAAAACTTTTCATAACACGATCAGGTTATTCAAAATTTGAAGAAACTAAGCTTGGAAAAGATGAGCCTTTGCTAGGCCACAAAAAATAAAATAAAAACTTAAGTTTTACAAAACCCGGATCATGTTTTGACTATCATATTTGTTTTTTAAAAACCCATGTTTGACTGTTATTTTTTCACACCAAAACTGAGTTTGAAGGATAGAGGAGGAAGGGAAAATTCCTAAACCTGAGTGGGTTCTTATTGTTATTGGATTTTGTTGCCATATTGATCATTTTGCAAGCATGTCACGCCGTCGAACAAGTAAGAATTTTTTTTTTAAATTGTTTTTGTTGTAATTTTGATTTAGTAGGGTTTATTGAAGTGATTTAAGTTTTTTTTAATTAATTTGATGTTAGATTTGGAAAACAATCCCCAAATACAAAAGAGACAGGAACAACCTCTTCAAACATAGGAAAATATTGATAATATTTGAAATGAGAAACAAGAGAACCCTCAAAATGCAGTCCCACAACAAGAAAATCCTCACCAAAACCTAAACCCAAACCCTTTGCATCCTCCAATAGGTCACATTTATGCTACACAAGAGGACCTTATCAATTGCCTTCAACAAAATAGTGCCTAGATATCTATATTGGTTAATAGGTTAAGGTCCTCTAGTTTTTAGCACTGGACTCATCCCTCTTCACTTCCTTAAAAAGGAATGACAAATACTGTAAATAAGGTGTCTAGGGAGGTTACAACATAGAGTTCATGGAGGGATGGATGTTGTGAATTTTATGCCGATGGGTTGTCATACAATCAAGTGGAAAAAGAGGATACTTAAAGATGACATATGTACTCTTTCACTGCTCCTATTAGTAGTAACTCCCTAGAAGTAACTACAAATTGGTTTCCCATAATTTGGTGTTTTCATAATAGGATGAGAGATGCATTTTGGGATAGGTGGTATATGGTCTTTGACCAAGTACCCTATAATAATTGGGAGGTTCCTTTATATTTTTTGAGAAAGGTATATTGTGAGTTTATCCTCAATGAGAAGTCGAATTACTTTGACATCCAGAAGTTCTAGGGTAGAGGAGGTTATGCATATGATAGAGTTGGGGTCCATAGGATGGTAGATTCATAGCATAGGAGGTGTCTAGCTAAAAAAACCATAGTTCATGTTGCACTCCTGGTCATAGTAAATAATTCTATGTATTTACAGACCCTTTAGGTAGCTACATCATTGACTAATGTCATTATTTAGCATGGCACACAATTAGTCCAAGGAGAGGGTGGATTAGCACCTACACCACCTCCATCATCATCAGATGCTCCATTTGGATTAGCCCAAACCATTGAGCATATGGGCCCCAACTGCCAGGGTATATGTTTCAGGGTAGATACCAAAGTGAATAAGGATGGTTCGACATCCCATTTGTGTACACATTGTGGGAGTATATGTCAGGCATTCATTACTGAGGGTGTGGCCCTCATAAACAAGCTATTGACAATAGTTTTTTCTAGGAGGTAGATGCACATATGTTTATTTGTGTTTTGACATGCTATTAATTAATCACCTAAATCTTATAAAATTAAATACATTTTTATTTAGAGAATAAATATAAATTAAAATATAAATAATATGCATTGCAAGGTGTAGCAAGTGATACTACGAGCATGCCAAAAAGTGTTCACTCAACTAGATGTGCATGAGTAGCTTCGACACCTGAGGTATAGTTTTTAAATATTCATAAAAATAGAATAATTTATTGGTGTCAAGATATATTTTCTTAATATGTATATTTATTTTATTTTTTATAGGGCTTGTCAGGGGTTCAGATGTCTAAAGTTGATGATGTGATACTTTCTACCATTGACTTTGGCCTAGAGACCTTTGTGGTGTCATATTTTTCACACCTTTTGTTTATAATTTTAATTGAACCCATGTGTTATCATATTCATTTCTCTTATGTTAATTTTGTTTCTGTTAGGGTACCCCACCTAGCTCCAAGACATCGAGATAAAAAAAAAATCCTTGAGGACACCCAAAGTACAAAAGATCATTAGTACAATTTAAGTTTATTTATTGAAATGTATTATGATTAAACATGTACATGTATACTAATGAATTCACCTATTGTATTTGTTATATATACATAAATAGTTGTGTTTTACAAAATTAATGAATACCCCAGATGTCATTGATGTTTAGGAGTGGGATGAGGTAAGATTTTTATATTCACTTTCAATTGCATTCTTATTTGTTCAAAATCTCTTATAAATCCTTCCTCTATGACTATGATGTATGTTATGATTTTCATATAGGAAATGGTCATAGTGGCCTCATCAGTGATGATACCTCCTAAGAGTAAAAGAGAGCTATTTGAGGCTTCAATATGTGTGTGTGTGTGTGTGTGTGTGTTAAACATATGGATTTAGATAAGGGTACATGCATTTTTAATTTTTCAGTGTTTGTCATAAACTTTGGGTTATTAACTTGTGTTAATTATATTTTACCTATTACATCTCTCTTTGTGAATTCCTAAAAATTGTTTACCATTCCATTTTTTATGAGTCTCAATCGTCTAAGAGTAAGTCCAACAAAAAAGAGGCAAGAGGTATGCATGTTTTCTTAGCTTAAAACCTTTTGTCAACTTGTTTTGCATTTCTTCCATGTTTTTTATAAAGCCCTAATTCCCCTCTCTATGACTATAACAGCTTTTAACACTTACCATACAGGAAAATATCATAATTTATTCATCAGTGGTTGTGCCTCATACTAGCATAAGAGATCCATTTGAGACTCTAGTATGCATTTATTTTTTGGTCCATGAATTGTTAGTTTTGTAGTGTTTGTTGACATATATGTTATTAACTTGTATTAATTTTGTTTTACCTCTTATAGCCCCCTTCATGACTACCCATAGATCCTCTACCTCTCCATTTTATTAGGAGTCCATGCCCATGAAGGAGACCATTAGCATTACTACACAGCCCAAGTGTAGAAGGAAGATATGAGGTAATCAACAATTCAATTGCCAACAAATTATAGTCAAGTATTTAGTTATTTTGTTAGTATTCAGAGATAAGATATTTGATTTAGCATTTGAATTTTTCTTGTGTAGACTGTTGGAGATTTGCCAGCAAGCTAGTGTCAACTGTATGTTTGTCATTTATGACAACATATGGTAAGAAATGTCTATTAAAGTTATATGCATAGTGCCTTGAACATATGTTGTATGGATATGTTATCAGCATGATATCATAGACGCAAAGGTTGATTCAGAGTGCAAATAGTTAGCAATTGTTTGTAACAACAATGTTCTTGATAGTGTTGCGAGAAGAGTTTTGTATGTGATTCACACTATGGCTATGTTGGAGCCTTGTACATTTATTTTTGTGTTGTAGACATAATTATGAAGCTATGTTTATGGACAAAGAGTTAGTTGTGCAGTTGAAGTTGAGTTATGATGTTTCTATTCGCTAGTTACAATTTTAGGAGATTATTTGTTGAGATCCGAAAATATTTGTATTGTTTTTGTAGTTGCACTTATCATTATGGTATGGGTGTTTGGTTTCATGTTTGGTTATGAGCTAAGGTTTTTTGGTTAAGAGTGCATAATGTATTTCATCTTGTAAGTAAAGTTTCTAATTTGGTGAAGCCACTTGTGTGAAGCGATGTGTCTACTCATATTGGGTTACACAGTCCTATTTGTGTTGTGTGCTTGGTTTAGCCATTGGAGATGTTGTTGGATAGTTGTATTATTTCTCTAATATAATTTCAAGAAGGTTCTAATAGGTAGAATTGATTATATCTTTTGGAGAAGGCTACTTATTGCTGGTTAGTTGTGATCGCTTAGATAAGAAAGAAAAAAAATGAAGTGAAGAAAAGATAAGAGTAGAAAGTGTGAAGTATTGGGCCAGTAAATCTATATCAATCATCAGTTGAAGAAGAGGAGAGTGTATGCCACTCATTGAAACTGATCAAGACAATAGGTCTAATTTATAGTTCACCAAGATCTAGATATAGTGTGTATCTGTTGTGCAGAAGGTTGCAACCTTCACCTTTTGAGAAATGTGCTCTCTGATAGTGTGTCCTCACCTTTAACAAGGTTATTTATAAAAGACTCCTAACAGGGTTCGACCTTTGATCAAGTCACTATCCTTCATGCATTGTAAAGATAAACTCCTAACAAGGTTGTAAGATCTTCTAATAGGGATCATTATAATTTAGTGCAGTTTATAGTGGGTGCTAATTATCACAAGGGTTTTTACCTATTTGGGTTTCCCTCTAACCAAATTTGTGGTGTTGTGTTAAGTGTTATCTTGTTGTGTTTATGCTTAATGTTCTTCTGTACTAATTTGGATAAAGAATTGAATCTTGTAGATAACTAATTCAACCCCCCCTCTTAGTTATCTCTTGAGACTATTCCTAACAATTGATATCAGAACCAAGTGCCTCAAAGAGAAATTTTAATAGCTTGAGGTTGATCAGATTACGCTCTTTAGAAAATAAATTCCTAATTTTGATGGAGAGAATTATCTAGACTGCAAGAACAAAATGATAACACATTTGCAGTGCATTGGTTTTGAGATTTTTGAAGTAGCTACTCAAGATGTTTAGATTCCCTCTCTAAAAGATCTTGCAAAAGATGATGCAACTACTAAAAAAAGAAATGTTCACTCAAAATGGAATTTCCAAAGAATCCCTTATTAGTGCCTTAAGTGATAGTGAGTTTTCAGAGATCAAGAAAGTAGATAAATCCTATAAAATATGGAAGTATCTAGAAGACATGTTTGAAGGAGATATCCAAGCCAAGAATGCATGTAGAAAGAAATGGAAGAAAATATATAATACTTTGGAGATGCTACCTGAAGAGAACATCAAAGCCTACAATCAAAGAATTAATGAAGTAGTTGCAGGAATCAGAAAAAATGGTGGAGAGATTTTAGAAGAAGACATAATGGATAAATTAATGACTACTCTGACAGTAGAATATGAGAGCAAGATAAACATCCTAGATGAGACTATGCATTTTTCAAAAAAATTCAAAAGAGAGACCTTAATCAACAAGATTTTAGCATTCGAGATATCAAGATTGAGGACAGAGCCTAAAAGTGAAATAACATTGAAAGCCTCAGTACATGGTAATAAATCTTTGAAAACTTCTGGTAATTTTGATGATGAAGATGAGGATAAAGAACTAGAAGAATTCATTGCTATGGTTTCTAAGATAGAAAGAAAAGGAAAAGGGAAATATGAAGGTCAGTTACCATTTAAATACTTTTCATGTAAAAAGATTGGTCATTTTGCATCTAAGTTCCCTACAAGAGTCAAGAAGTACAAAACTAATTTCAAGCCTAAGTATACAAAAGAGTGTTACTATGTTGAAGATGGAGTGACATATGAAGATTCAAGAGAAGATGAAATTGGATTTATTGCAATTGAATATGTGTAAAAAATGTTTGATGAAATGGATATTGAAGATGAAAAGAAAGCACAAGAGCTAGCATTAATTTCACAAGCAGACATATGGACAGACTAGATCATTGATAGTGGATGTTCATATCACATGACAGGAGACAAAGATAGATTTGTACATCTGGATAAGTACAAAGGTAGCATGGTTAGATTTGGAGACAACACTCCTAAACCTATCATAGGTAGAGGAGCTATCACTTTGGATGGAAAGAATAACACTGATGATGTTCTATATGTTGATGGTTTGCAACATAACTTGCTGAGTGTTGGACAGTTGCTTGAAAAAGGATATCAGTTGGAATTCAAAAACAATAACTGCATCATTACTAACAAATCAGGAGTAATGATTTCATCCAGTTCAAAGAAAAAAGGTAATGTTTTTTAGCTCAATTCAAAAGAAAGTTGTTTTGTTTCAAAAGTAGATGACAATTGGTTATGGCACAAAAGACTATGTCACATCAATTTTAACAATATAGTAAAGATAATCAATGTAAAGATAGTAAGAGACCTCTTTAGTATTGCAAGATTAGTTGATACTATCTGCAGGGAATGTGTGATGGGAAAGCATGTAAAGAACTCATTCAAAAGAAAGTAGAATTCAGCAAAAAACAAATTGGATCTAGTGCATATAGACCTATGTGGACCAACTCAACCAAGATCATACTATGGTGAAAGGTACTTTATTTTGTTTGTTGATGATTATTCTAGAATGATGTGGGTTGCATTCTTAAGAGATAAATTTGAAGCATTTGAGAAGTTCAAAATACTTAAAGCTAAAGTTGAAAATGAGTCTGGATTAAAGATAAAATGTCAAAGATCAGATAGAGGAGGAGTATTCACCTCTCGCATATTTTATGAGTATTGCAAAGAACGTGGGATAAAGAAATAGCTAAGTGCACCTGGAACCCCTCACAAGAATCGAATTGCAGAAAGGAGAAATAGGATCATACTTGACACATCACATACTATCATGATTAAAGGAAAATTTGCACACACCTATTGGAGAGAAGCAATCTTGATACTGCAATCTATACTATCAACATAATTCAATTAATGCTAGGCACAAACAAAACACCATATGAGTTATGGTTTGGGAATGTACCTACAGTAAAATACTTCATAATTTTTGGAAGCAAGTGCTACATCAAGAGAGATGATGGTGTTGGTAAGTTTGATGCAAGAAGGGATGAAGGTATTTTTCTTGGTTACTCTACTAAAAGAAAAGCTTATTTATGTTCTAACTTGAGATTGAAGAAGATCATTGAAAGTGCACAGTGAAGATTGATGAGAAGTTTATGATTCAAGAGAGATACTATGATTATGCACCTATGATTGAAGATGAACCTAGACCTATCAGTAAAGAAGTAGTTGTTGAAGAAATGTTTGACAACATTGATGTATTATTCAATGAACCTGAACCAAGTGAAGAAGAATCATAGAAGATAGATGAGAGAGTCACACCTAATGTTCCAAAATTTAGATATAGATACCATTCAAAAGAAGATATAATTGGAGATCAGAACAAAAAAGTCACAAAAAGATCAAAAGAAAAAAGTTCAACAGTTGATGAAGCAGTATGTTTACTTTCACAAATTGAACCTTTAAGTGTTGAAGATGCATGTAATGATTCAGATTGGCATAAAGAAATGAAAGAAGAGTTAGATCAAATAGTTAAGAATGACACATGGGAATTGGTCCCTAGACCTAGTGACAAAAATGTGATTGGAACCAAGTGGATATTCATAAACAATATAAATGAAGATGGTACAGTAGTAAGAAGCAAAGCAAGACTAGTATGTAAAGGATATGCGCAGAGATAAGGAATTGATTATTCTAATACATTTTCCCCTCTAAGAATATTGGAAGACATAAATTTATTTCTAGCCTATGGAAAATTTAAATACTTTAAGGTATATTAGATGGATGTCAAGTCAACATTCCTTAATGGAGAGTTGAAGGAAGAAGTCTACATAGAACAACCTGAAGGATTTAGTTTATTAAAAAAACTTGACATGGTATGCAGACTGAAGAAAGCCTTCTATGGACTTAAGAAAGCCCATAGAGAATGTTAAAAAATAATACATGGTTACTTGACAAAGATTAGATTCAAGAAAGGAGCAACAGATTGTAATTTATTCACAAGAGAGACACCTGAAGGATTATTACTATTTGTTGTTTTTGTTGATGACATTATTTTTGGTGGTAATTACAAGCTTAGTGCAGATTTTTCTAAAGAAATAAAGAGCGAGTTTGAAATGAGCATGATTGGACCTATCAAGTACTTTTTGGGATTGAATGTGCAGTAGATAGATAAACCTGTATATTCATTAACCAGTCTAAGTATGTGAAAGAGATATTCAAGAAGTTCTTGAGATGGATGATTGCAAGCCAGTAAGCACCCCTATGATAACAGGAAGAAAACTTTAAAAAGATGATGACTCTACAATAGTGAAGACAAGACTCTATATAAGTATATGATTGGTAAACTCATATATCTTACTCAATCTAGACTAGATATTTCTAATGTAGCTGGCATTGTTGGTATATTTTTAGTTGAACCTAAACAAAGCCATCTAATAGAAGTAAAGAGGATATCTAGATATTTGAAAGGAACTATAGACTATGGTTTATGGTATCCTAGCTCAGAGAATGTAGAACTTCATGTGTATACAGATGTAGATTGGGCAAGTTACATTGATGACAGAAAGACCACCTCAGGAGGAGCAATATTTCTTAGAGATAGACTAGTTACTTGGACATTCAAGAAGAAGAATTATATTTCTCAGTAAACAAAAAAAGCAAAGTATGTAGTAGCAAGACTAAATTGTTCTACAATTGTTTGGATCAAGCAGATGATAAAAGATTTTGGAATCTTGATTGATTATCTTATTATTATTCATTGTGACAACACTAGCACTATCAATATGTCAAAGAACCCTGTGATGCATGCAAAGACAAAACACATTGAGATAAAATATCATTTCCTAAGAGAGAGTTGTGGAGAAAGAAGTAAAATTGGATTATGTGAGTACTAAAGAATAGTTAGCAGACATATTCACAAAGGCTTTTCCATAGGATACATGGGTATGTGCAATATCATGAGGGGCCAAACTATGCCCTTAAGTGGCAATGAAAATCAGAAAATTAGGGTTAGTCAATTTGACATGAAAATTTCAACTAGCTATCAACCTAATATCAAAAAGTTGTAAGAATAGAATTTGTAGAAAATTGAATGTAGTTTCTAAACTACTAGGCCTTTTTTGAAAAAAAGTTAGTATGATTAGTGAAAAGTATAGATTTCAATGCAGTAGTACAAAGATTCCTGGAAAAAAATAAGAAGTAGGTGTATGTCTGACCACCTTAATCATAATCAAATGATAATATTTTATTATAAGATTTTATATATAAGTAGTACACTCATGCCCAGATGTGATGCATATTTGTTTTTAATTTTATTCTTAAAAAATAATTAATTATGAATTTTCTTCTACAAAATTTTTAGAATAAAAAAAATCTCGTGTCTAACCACCTTAACTCATTCAAAACTTTGCAAAATTCAAAAAAAAAAATTTCCTTATAGTAGGCGAAGCATAGAATGTGACACATTTTTTGGATTTAAAAAATGTTATACCGCCTGAAAGTTATAGTCATTTTTCAATCAGTATGTAAATCAACACTTTAGAGGTAACTCAATTATAAAATAACTAATAATTACTTACCGAATTCAAAATTTGACAATAATTATATCAATAGAAAGCTGATAATCTCCTTAAGATACCCTTTTTGTTTCATCAAATTCGGGTGAAAAAAAAGTTGTCAGCTACATGGTCCAAGTCTGGAACTTAGAGTTACAGGGGAAAAACACGTTTTTGAGACATTTCAATAGTTGACCAAGTAGGTTTGGTGCACAAAGCAATACTGAGCCTAATTGGGTACCCAATATTTTTGTGTACTTGATATTTTCGGGTACCCAAAAATGCCGATAGAATTCTAATTTTTCAATTTTCCCTCCCCTTTCTCCATCCCATTTCTCCATCCTTCATATGATATATTATATATCAAAAACTATATATTAGATATATATCCAATTATATATTATATATATTAAATATTATATAATATCAATTATATATTAAATATTATATAATATACATTTTACATTAAATATTATTTATTATATATTAATATTAAATGTTACATTATATATCATATATTATATATTATTTTATATGTATAATATATTAATATGTATTTTACAACTATGTACGAAAGGTTGGAAGATTGCAAACAATTCATGGATGGCCATTGAAAGAAGCAAAGGAAATCAATTAGCAATTTAAAAAATTCATGGGCAGCCATTGAGGAAGAGAGAGAGTGAGAAGGTGTGTGTGTGAGAGAGAGAGGGGGAGAGAGAGAGAGAGACAGAGAGAGAGAGAAGTGAATGGGGAGAGAGTAGGAGAGAGAGAGAGAGAGAGAGAAGGGGATCGAGAGAGAGTAGTAGAGAGAGAGAAGGGGAAGGGGAGAGAGTAGGAGAGATAGAGAGAAGGGGAAGGGGAGAGAGTAGGAGAGAGAAGGGGAAGGAGAGAGAGAGTAGGAGAGAGAGAAAGGGAAGGGGAGAGAGTAGGGGAGAGAGATAAGGGGAAGGGGAGAGAGAGAGAGAGAGAGAGAGAGAGAGAGAGAGAGAGAGAGAGGAATTAGAAGGGGACAGAGTAGGAGAGAAAGAGAGAAAGGGAAGGATAACCAATTCATTACAATATTAATCAGTAAGGAGTAAGGCAAACTTAAATAATATCACAGCAGGCATTAGAAATCCAAATTCTAATTAGGAGTTTTAAGAAAAGTGTAAAAGGTCCTAGATAGGGACATTACAGATCCACACATTGTTTAGTAGATACCTCCAAGAAGCCACATACACGAGAGTAGGTTTGAAGTAAGACTAAGATTGTTTATCGGCTCAAAAATATTACCATGTTGTACTTTTGATTAACATCTAATGATTGGATGTGAAATTCACAAATTTGATTATAGTACCACTGGTTCTATTTCAAATTATGGAAAAAATGGATATTTGACATATGTTCATAAATTTCAGTCAACACCATTTTAAAATAACACATCAGTTTATTTTTACACATTGAGAATATCATCAATAGGAATTGAACTAAAATTGACATAGGTCATAGGAAATAAATGCCCCAGCTATTTGTTTTCTTCTGCATTTTGAGTTTCTTATTACAATCAGGAGAAGAATATTACTCTCCAAATGGTTTTGGATAGTAACATTTCTACTTCCTCTTTAGAAATATTTCTTCCCTCATCTTGCTGCCTATTGATATCGACAAAGTGAATCTAAGAATTTTTGCCATGTAATGGGAGAAAAATGGTTTCCTAATTGATATGTGTCTAAATAATACATGCAAGAACCTTTTCTTTGATATTTCTCACTAACCATTTACAACAAAAAATGTTTACAAAAATTGGCATGTACTTGCATGAGGACATTATATATTATAGAAATCCTATAGAGAAGTAGCTGGCAAGCCACTCAAAAAGTAGTAACTAATAGCAAGTGGGACAATACAAATGCTTTAATAAACCACTATCTTCTTTACTCAAGCAACATCTAGTTCATTTGCTCGACTGGAGCATGTTTGGGAATAGATAGTCTCCATTTAAAATCAAGTCTCTGGAAGCAGTTATATTTGTCAGTGGAGGAGATACACCCATTGGATTTGCAATAACTTTATGCTTACTAGAATTTCCATTTATCTTCAATTGGGATACTCTTTCCAAAATTGCATCTACCCTTTTACCAATTTGGGAAATCAATGGGTCTATTTGTGGACCTCCAAGGTGTTGGTCACCCAAATGAGAACCTTGAGATGAATCAGGAACTTCTCTACAAAAGAGATCATTACCTTGAGAAGCTCTCCACTTGTCAGCTGAATTAAATCCTTGGATCATAGATGGCTACTCTTTGTTGTAAAATGAGGAGTGAGACTGCCTTGCCAAAGGTGGCAATGAACTTACATTTGAGGGATAATTCCCAACATGAGTAACCTAGTTTCCCAAGTCCTATAAATGCAAGGTCATTAACAAATAGGCATTTCTAATAGAAATACTTGTGGTGGTAGAATGCAGTGCATGACCAAATTCTTTGCCTGCTAATGAAACAATTCAGGCTTCATTTTACATTGCTTTGTGGATAATTCCACAACACTTGTTACTTCTCTCTCTGAATTTTTGTGTCAGTGTACATGTGCCCTGAAGAGATTTTGTCACTACTTGAGCTAATAGAAGATGGTGAGTACTTATCATCATCATGTGACATAGGCTCACACACATATCTTACTTCTTTCCTTTGCCACTTTCCCCTTCCTAGCTCTTCCTCCTTGTCTGTAACTTCTATCATGGGTCCAAGAAGCTCTTCCCACTCTTTCCCATTAATATGTAAATATTTTTGTCTTTAACATAATTTTCTGCATATATTATGATATTAATTCGATTTGATGCACCTTCGCTATTTGATGCATACTTCCCTTTCATTTCACTTGCTTTGCTCATTTTGCTTGTCATAGGCCAGGATTTGACGGTGGGTATCATCTTCCTCCCAGAGAAGACATTAATGAAGTTCTCTATGCCTTAGTAGAGGAAGCCAATTGGATTGTTGAAGCTAATAGTACTACATACTAAAATGCGGTATCTATTTTTGGCCTAAATTTTACTTTTTGTTTCTTCTAGGTCTTTAAAGGCAACTGGCTAAATCTTTGTATTAAATGTTAGGGAATGCATGAAAATAATATAATTCTGAGCATGAACATGAGTCCCTATAGGGGCATACTTGTGCCTTTTATAGGTGCCATAAACCCTAGTTACACAAAAATGGAGGCTTTAAAGAATAGTTCAATGGAGGTAGAGAGAGAGAGGGAGAGAGGGAGAGGGAGAGGGAGAGAGAGAGATGGTGATGAGAGAGAGAGAGAGAGGGAGAAGTAGGAGAGAGAGAGAGAGAGAGAGTCCACATGACCCCTATGGACACATTGGAAACCTCAAGCATGTCCTAAGGGGTCCTACAACCCCTTCAAACAAACTTGAGCATAAAAATGTGTCAAAAGGGGTCATAGGGACTTCCTAGGCATCCTAGTACACATTATCATGTGATAGGACCCCTAGGAATTCCCCATGAACCCTATGGACACATTAGAATGGTCAAGTGTGTCTTAAGGGGTCCTACAACCACTTCAGACACACTTGAGCATTCAAATGTGTCAAAAGGGGTCATGGGGACTTCTTAGGGGTCCTAATACACCTTATCACACATTAGGACCCCTAGGAAGTCCTCAAGACCCCTATGGACACATTGGAATGCTCAAGTGTGTCTTAAGGGGTCCTACAACCCCTTCAGAAACACTTGAGTGTTCAAATGTGTCAAAAGTAGTCATGGGACATCTTAGGGGTCCTAGTACACCTTATCACACATTAGGACCCCTAGGAAGTCCCCATGACCCCTATGGACACATTGGAATGGTCAAGTATGTCTTAAGTAGTCCTATGACCCCTTCAGATAAAATTGAGAGTTTAAATGTGTCAAAAGGGGTCATGGGGACTTCTTACGGGTCCTAGTACACCTTATCATGTTCTAGGAACCCTAGGAAGTTTGCATGACCCCTATGGACACATTGGAATTCTCAAGTGTGTCATAAGGGGTCCTACGACCCCTTCAAACATACTTGAGCATTCAAATGTGTCAAAAGGGGTCATGAGGACTTCCTAAGAGTCCTAGTGCACCTTATCATGTGTTAGAATCCCTATGAAGTCCACATGATCCCTGTGGACACATTGGAACCCTCACATATTTCCTAAGGGGTAGTACAACCCCTTGAGACACACTTGAGCATTCAAATGTTTCAAAAGGGGTCATGGGGACTTCCTAGGGGTGCTAGTACACCTTATCACATGTTAGGACCTCTAGGAAGTCCTCATGACCCCTATGGACACATTGGAATGCTCAAGTGTGACTTTAGGGATCCTATGACCCCTTCGAACACACTTGAGCATTCAAATGTGTCAAAAGGGGTCATGGGAACTTCCTAGGGGTCCTAGTATGACTTATCATGTGTTAGGACCCCTAGGAAGTCCACATGACCCCTATGGACACATTTGAATGATCAAGTGTGTCATAAGGGGTCCTTTGACCCCTTCGAACACATTTGAGCATTCAATTGTGTCAAAAGGGTTGATGGGGACTTCCTAGGAGTCCTACTATGCCTTATCACGTGTTAGGACCCCTAGGAAGTCTGCATGACTCCTATGGACACATTGGAATGCTCAAGTGTTTCTTAAGGGATCCTACAACCCCTTTCAACACACTTGAGCATTCAAATGTGTCAAAAGGGGTCATGAGGACTTCCTAGGGGTCCTGGTATGCCTTATCATACATTTGGACCCTTAGGAAGTCCCCATGATCCCTATAGATGTTAGAAAGTAAAGTCCACCAAGATAACTAAGTGAGGGGGGGGGTGAATCAGTTATCAGATAATTATAACTTTTATCATCTTCAATAGCATTAAACCATATAAGCAATATAATTACCAATCATAGAAAGATATTCATACACTATAACACAATGACACAAGATATGTTGACTAGGGAACCTCTTGATCAAAGAGTAAACCCCAGTGGAAATGATGCCCACAAAAGATGCACTAATATGAATATTCCTTGTGAGAGGATGGACTATGTTAGGAGTCTAATGAAATAAATTCAGTAGATATGAATCCCTTTTAGGAGATTTTGAATCAGTGTTAAAAGATTCTAACCTTGTTAAGAGTTATGGAAGATAGAAGGACCCACTGCCCAAACAACTTCAAGGTAAGATCACTGAACACACTATCCAAATAATCTTTGCATTACTCAATAGAATAATATGTTACCTCTTCCTTGACTATGCCAAACCACACTCACTATTACATCAGATCTCAATTTTAGATCTTTGTACTTTGCATGTCTTCCTTCATAAATTCGCTTTCATACTTAGCTCTTTTCTTCACTTCATGCATACAACATCACACATAATCAGTACTTCAACATCACAAATACTTACTACTTCATTCCAACTACATACAAAAAGGAAATAGATTCCTTCCTTCATACCACACTCAAATAATTACAAATGAGTCGACATACAATTACAAAAAGTTTCCACACGCTACACCAAAATTACACAAAACTGTCAGCTTCCAAAGATAATAAATCTTCACTTGTGTGACCTCAAAGTCTATGCTATCATCCATGTCACTATCAATGTGTCTTCAAATTCCCTTTAACTGTACAAAACCAGATTCCATCCCGTTTAGGAGATATCATCCAATTTCCACAAACCGCTACTCAGGAACACTGCCTGAATACTGCTTCCACCAAAATGATCATAAATTTCATGAATAAATAAATTACTATCTGCACTCTTAACCATAGACATATAACATATCAAAGAGTATAACCTCAACATCACATAGCTTGAACTACAATAACCCATGTACGCTAATCCAAACTCTGTGTGCTTCTTTGCAAGTCTTGGGTAAATCACTGTGTTGACATCAATGACAATCATAGTCATGAATGCACCAACAACTGCTATAGAATGGCTGCCAAACATTTAGCATTCATTCCTAACAATCTCCCTTATTGGCATTGATGGAAACATAGATGGAAAAATATCCAATGTTCCAAAAATCCAATACTGCAACACTGCTTCTTCAAATCCTCTTCATCAATCAAATCTTGCTTCATTATCTTATTCAATTATCTCCAACAGATGTCTCAATTTTTTTTTCATGTATACTTCTCCCCCATTGACATCAATGACAAAAATTCCATCACTATGTCAACAACAACTCAATGTCAAAAAACACTTTTCAGAAAATACATTTACTAGAGTTCTCATGACTTAGCTTGGATACACATACTCCCCCATAGAAGAAGTACCAACATCCAGTCCAGAAGAAAGATAAGGCTCATATACCACTAGATGGATGCAACCAACTGCATCACTTCTCAAAAGTAGGCTAGGGCATAACCCCAACCATACCTCTTAGATACTCAAATGTATCCTTAGGCAAAGGCTTTGTGAATATATCTGCTACCTACTCCTTTGTACTTATTTACTCAAGTCTGACTTCTTTCTCAGCAACTTTCTCTCTTACAACATGATACTTAATCTCTATATGCTTTGTCTTAGAATGTAATACAGGATTCTTAGACATACTAACTGTATTGATGTTATCACAATGTATGACGATAGGCTCAACAAATTTAATTCCAATATCCTTCAACATTTGCTTCATCCAAATTATCTGGTTACAATTGTTTGCTGCTACTACATATTCGGCTTTTGTTGTGCTTTGTGAGATACAATTATGCTTCTTGCTTAGCCAAGAAACTAATCTTCCTCCAAGGAAAATGCTCCACCACTGGTGCTTTTCATATCACCAACACTGCCTCCCTAATCATCATCTATATATGCACATAGGGTAAAATCATCAGATTTTTCATATCATAGTCCATAGTCCATTATGCCTCTTAAATATCTCAGTATCCTCTTTACTACTACATAATGTGATTCTCTAGGTTCAGCTTGAAATCTTGCTATAATTCCAACTGAATGTGCTATATCAGGTCTTGTATGAGTCAAATATTGTAATCCTCCAATCATAGATCTGTATTTCTTCTATTCTACTGCAGGAGTCTCATTTGTGCTAGATAACTTATGTCCAATCACCATAGCTGTTCCAACTGATTTACAATCCTCCATTCCAAATCTTTTCAACAAGTCATTCAAGTACTTTGTCTGACTTACAAAGATACCATCATTGTTTTGTGTTATCTGTAATCCCAAAAAGTATTTCATCTCACCAATCATACTCATTTCAAATTCAATCTTCATTTCATCAAAAAATTTGTCACTAGCTTCATCTTCTCCTCCAAAGATAATGTCATCAACAAAAATAACTATAACTAATAAACCATTTTCAATTTCTTTTGTGTACAAATTGCTATCAGTTGTTCCTTTTGTAAATTCCAACTTTAACAAATACTTATCCAATCTTGCATACCAAGTTCTAGGTGCTTGTTTAAGTCCATATAAAGCTTTCTTCAATTTACATACCATGTCTCCTTTTTGAGTTAAAGGAAAACCTTCAGGCTGCTCAATGTAGACTTCTTCCAATCCTCCATTCAAAAATGCTGACTTCAAATCCATCTGATACACTTTGAATTTCTTGTAAGCTGCATATGCCAAAAACATTCTTACTGCTTCAATTCTTGTAACAGGGGCAAAGGTTTCTTCACATTCAATTCCTTCTTGTTGCGAGTAACCCTTACATACCAATCTTGCTTTGTTTCTTACTATTTCTCCTTATCCATTCATCTTGTTTCTAAATACCCATTTAGTTCCAATAATATTCTTGTCTTTAGGTCTTGGGACCAATTCCCATGTCTTGTTCTTTTCAATCTGATCTATTTCTTCTTTCATAGCATTAGTCCAACTTTCATCTTCACAAGCTTCATTAGTAGTCTAAGGTTCAATTTGAGAAATCAAACATAACTGTTCTTGTGCCTTATTTTGAGTAAGAACTCCTCTTTTGATGCTCCCAATAATCTGTTCAAAAGGATGATTCCTTAACAAACTCTTGCTAGGTGTCACTATCTCAGATCTCTCTTCAGATGCAAGTTCTTCAATAACTTCACTGTGGCTTTCATTCAACAAATCACTGTTAGTTTCATAAAACAATTCAGTAGATCTAGTGTTAGGTTTAGGATGAGCTTCTTCATCAGATTCATAATCAAGCATTCTTTCCTGAATTTTGCACTTTTCATCAACTTTAACATTTGTGCTTTCAACAATATTCTTAGTTATTTTATTGAAACATCTATATGCTTTGCTTTTCAAAGAATATCCAAGAAATATAATTTCATCACTTCTAGGATCAAACTTTTCAATATCATCATATCTCTTTATATAACATTTGCTTCCAAAAATTCTAAAATACTTAACTGAGGGTACATGTCCAAACTATAATTCATAAGGTGTCTTGTTTGTGTACTCTAATTTGTACTCTATTCATTGTATACACTATTGTGTTCACTATTTCTCTCCAAAATATCCTCACCAAATCATTTTCAAACAACATAGCTCTTGCTGCTTCAGTCACTGATCTGTTCCTTCTTTCTATAATGCCATTTTGTTCAGGTGTTCTAGGGGCTGAATATTGTCTTTTAATGCCATTTTCTTCACAAAAGGTGTTAAACTCTCTAGAAGTAAATTCTCCACTTCTATCAGATCTCAAACATTTAATCTTCATTCCAGATTCATTCTCAACTTTATTCTTAACAATCTTAAACTTATCAAATGCTTCAAATTTTTCTTTAAGAAATGCAATCTACATCATTCTTGTAAAATCATCAACAAGAATCATAAAATACCTTTCTCCATAGAATCCTCTAGTCTTGGTAGGACCACTCAAATCTGTATGAACAATCTCTAGCTTCTCTGTAGATGTAAACTTCTTACTAGGAAAAGAACTTCTCTTTTATTTAGCCATTACACATTCTTTGCAAATCATGTTAGTAGGCTTCATAATTTTAGGTAAATCTCTTACTGCAAGTGTAGTACTTACTTTCACAATGTTATCAAAGTTTATATGACAAAACCTTCTATGCCATAACCAACTATCATCAATCTTTTTAATCAAACATGTCATCTCAATAGGATTCAACTGAAATACATTACCTCTGGTTCTAGATCTGGTTCCAATCAGATTTCCATCTTTATCCTTTATCACACAAGTTTTCTCAGTAAACCAAACTTGATATCCCTTATCAACTAACTATCCAACACTCAAAAGATTATGTTTTAATCCATCCACAAAATAAACATCATCAATATTAGTCTTTTCATCAAGAGTAATAGATCATATACCTTTAATCAAACAAGGTGCATTGTTTCCAACTCTAACAACTCCTCCATCATATTCATTCAACTTTATGAAATTTTTCATGTCTCCGGTCAAATGATGTGAACAACCACTATCTATAATCCAATCAGATTTCTTTTCAACTTGAGAAACTAAGGCTTTTTCTTCCTTAACATCAGTTTCAGGATTTTCTTCTTTAATTGCTATAAATCCTATGTCATCATTATTTTCAGTATCACTTTCACTTAAAGTTATTTCTATACTAGCTTCAAGATCTTCATCATTAGCATAATAACATTCCTTAAATCTTCTAGGTTTGAAATTGCTTCTGTACTTTATAACTCTCTTAGGACATTTAGATGCAAAATGACCATATTCTTGACAAGTCCAACATTTAAATATTTTCTTACCGTCTGGTTCTCTTTTCACAAACAAGGCAATACCTTCTTCAATCTTCTTGTCCTATTCATTTCTAGATCTATTGCTACCAGCATAATCTCCACTCATGCTGATGCTTCTTGACAAGGTAGGGAAAACACTAAGAGCAATGAATGTTGTCTCCATTCTAGGTAAGTCTCTTGATAATCTCAGGTTCATTTTTGTTGCTTCCAATCTTCCAAGAAGAGTTTCTCTTGTAAAGTTTGTTGTACAAGGTATCACTTGTTCAATATGTAGACACCTAAAAATCCTTTAGAAAATAAAGTATTTTTATTTTCTGAAAAATCCCTGATGACATCATCATTTATTAATTAATTATTTATTTAATTAATTAATTTATTTTTATGTCATTAAATCCCTTTATCTTAATTAAAAATATTTAATTAAGAAATCCCTCCCAAAAATGTTTAAATCTTATTTAAACATTAATCCCCTATTTATTAATTATTTTAATTAATAAATTGACCAAAAATCCCCCAAAAAATAATTAATTTATTTTTTGACCAAAAGTTAGCCTTTTTTCCTAAGACCACTAACCTCTTCCAAAATCTTCTAATCCCTTCTTAATTTCGATTAAAAGGCTAATCCCACCTTTTCTAACCCTAATCTCAACTCAAAATATTTAATTAAGATTAAATATTTAATTTTCATATTTATTGAAAATATTTCAATAAATATTCCCAAAACTTAAGCTTTTGGAATGAATAAACTTTTATTCCATAAAACCAAGGAGAATTCTAGACTCTTCTAGAATCTTCTCAACCCAACCTCTTCACCCATCCTAATCCTAAAATCCCCTAATCCTAATCCTAATCCTCCCCCTAACCTTGTCACATTCCCTAAACAAGGTTAGCCAACTCTTAAGCTTGACCCAAAGTCAACAAACTTCTAGAGGCTTCTCTTACATGTATTAAGTGCATTTAAAGCCTCCTTATCCCTCTTACATGCATTTATGATGCATTTAAGAAGCCCCTCACCCCTTTCTTACACCCTTTGACCTTAGGCACATTTCTCAAATTGTGCACATTCCTCCCATCTTTCAACCCAATGCCCTTGTGACACTTGTCACAAGGAGGTGGCCTTGAACTAGCACAATCCATGTGCTCCCCTTTGAATGAATCTTGGCCTCTCTTAAGGATTTTGATCCTAGCCACTCATTCATCCTCCCAAAAGTCTATAAATAGTCCTCATTTCCAAGAGCAAAATATCCATTCACCTTTCATTTTATGCATTGTTATCATGTCCATTTAGCTCTAGACTTAGCATAAGCAATACTAATTGTTAGTTTCTTTTTATCATCTTCAAACTTTTTTAAAGAACATCATAGCTTAGCAATAATGGATTAAAATAGTTTCTTTTATTATTTTGCATAGCATATAGCATCATATCACACCTATATTTGGTCTAAAATCAATCTTAGTATGCATTAGAATATGCTCCAAGTGCTTAAAGAGCACACCCACATCCCTCTAATTGAAGCGAATCAAACATTTGCTCTATAGCACTTATTTTTTTAGCAACAATCTTGAGGTGGCTTTGGTTTTGTTTTCATGTCTTATGCTATTTTTTTAGTTCATGAATATGTTAGATTAGTCTAATGTTTGAATGTTTCAGCCTTTCAAGACAGGTAACAGGTTCAAAATCATAGTCTACATTCTGGCACGCCCGGTGGGACCCACTTCACGGGTTCTTTGCAAACATTCTGATGGGTTTTAGACCATTTTCAGATTTTTCAAGCTTATAGGTGGACGGAGCACTTCGATCCCTTCTTCTTCTTCTTGTCTATATTCTTCTTCCTCTTCTTGTCTATATTCTTCTTCTATTCCATCTCCTTCTTCTTCTTCTTCTAGCAAGGAGGTCATGGCCATTTTTTTTCAAAAATAATAATAATATCCATAAGGAAGCAAAATCATACACACCTTATTTTAGTGCTTAAAATGAACCCCCAAATCATTCTTGAATGCATTAAGGACTAAAATTTGCAAAATTTGTTCTAACAAACAAAACAAAAAAATTAATCAAGGCATTTGCATCCTTGCAACATCAAGGATTTTTAACAATGCATTCATGCAAAGTAGGAATGATCATATCTTTTTGGGCATAAAAAGAACATCAAATCTGCATTCAAACGAGTCAAAACAAAATCTTGAATGAAGCTAAAAGGAAGAACTTAGGTCCTAAAGCATCACTTTCCATTTGAAAAGAAAACACAATCTTGAATGCCTTAAAGATCAAAACAAAGCTTTTTTAAAAAGTTCTTAATCAACACGCACACTCAATCTTGAATGCCCAAGTCAAAAAACTTGCAAACGCTCGATTTACTTTTTGGAGAAAGAAAAAGTCAAAATCTTAAACACTTGTGTCTTCAATTTCAAAGGTTCAAACACACTTAATCAAATTTGGAAAAATGAACAACTGCTTGATGTGCATTTAGGAGTTTTACTTTTTGCAAAATCCTGTTAAACTTAAGCAACGTAGAACACTTGGACTCGAACAAGTCCACTTCTTCTACTTTTAGCGAGGCCTGTCCAGGGAGAAGCGCTTCCTCTTTGGAGAACGACCTCAAACCGGTAGCCCCTCCGACCGGTATACAAACAAGTGAAGAACAAAATAATCACTTACATCTCCTAATCGCCGGGCGTTCGTGCCAAACACGTGACTGGGGATGGTAAACATTCCTCTCCCCCAGCATAATTGGCAAGGCTCTTAGGTGAGTCACGAATGATCAGCAAAACCGGGTATGGAGACTCCATGGAACTATTAAAAACCTGATAAAATAGAGGCTACCCTATCTACATCCGAAAATATCAAAATCCTTGTGCAAGGACCGATTCCAAGGGGTTTACCGGGTCGCCTCAAGATTACTCACCATTTGTATTCCCTTCTAGGGGATACCAAGCTGTGGGCAAGCGATTTTGATACTCACCTTCCTTAGGTAGATCTGTTTGAAGTGCTTGACAGTCAAAGACTCCGTGAAAACACTTGTTGAAACATACACTTTCAAAGCTTTGTCAAAGTCAGTTGCCTTTGTTTGTATCCCGCAAGGTTGCTTTGTCCCTTGTGGAGATTGCTTTGACTTTAACTTTTTCCATTGGAAACCTTTGCCTCAAAATCAGAAGCCTCTTTTTCAAGTGATGCCCAGCAAGAACAAACATCCTAAAGCAAAGTTGCCCAAATCCCAAGCCTATCAAGAGCAAAAAGTTATCAAGAAGAACACCAAGACCTATCAATCCATTATCCAAGCAACCCAAGTAGAGGAGAAGTCCCAAGCCAGACTTGAGAACATTGCCCATAATGCCCGCATCAAACAGTTCACCTTCCGTTTCCGAGTTAACCATCACTTTGTCAACCTTGAGCCAGAAGATTAGCCAATTCCTTATTCATGTCTTGTTCCATCTTCAGATCTTGAAATCTTGTCTCAACAGCCTTGCATCTTAGTTTCATCCTAGTTTCACCCTTTGCATCAGCATCAAAACCTTAGTTGCATTTCAAAACATCATAAAGTTGCATTTGCATTCATCTTCCTACCAGCATTCTAAAATCAGTCCTTGTCATTTGCACTTGCATCATCCTTCAAGAGCATTGTCCCTTCACCCTTCAATACCTTTTCCACCAGCATCCCCCCATCAGCTTTCCATATCTTTCCAGCAGATCCATCATCTTTTGTTCCAAATCTAGAGATCCACCAACACTTAGTGTTCTACCTTTTGAGTTGTTCCTATCCTATATCCAAGATCAGAGACCATCATCCTCTTTTTTGGCACAACGTGTTGTCATAAAGAAATCAAACCTTGTCCTTGCATAGCCATCATCTCGAGTAAGAGATTGGAGTGCATTGATAAGAAACTTGTTGACCGAAGATCATCAGTCTATCTTAGGTTGACCCCATCATATCTCTGATCCTCCATTTGGAAAAAATAGCAGCTCATTTGTTGACCACTCAGTAATCTTTCACCAGCTTTCCACCAGCAACCTATCTTTCCTCCACCATCTTGATCCATATCAGTTCCATCCAGCTTCCATCATCGCCATCTTGATCCATCCTTGCATTGCATCCTAGAAAGTCATCATCTTTAGAAGTTCATCAACTTTGCATCCATCAACATCTTTTAGCCAAACATCTTGCATCCATTTAGCACTTGCATCTCCATGCCTGTTGAGACCAGATCTCGGAAAAGAAGAAGCATGAATCCTTATCCACCAACAACCTCATCCGATCCCAAACTTTTCACCAACGCCATGATGACCTATAATCCCCACATCCAAGCCAGTAACCCATGTGAAGATCCAAACATCCCTTCATCCCCCTTGGAAAACCAAGCATTTGTAAATCCTCCAGAAAGCCCATCAGCAACCAATGCCCTTGTAGCACAACATCAACAAAGCACGTTTGTTCACTACCTACCAGAAAATACCTCCATCCCACCATCTCTCTATCCACGCATCCCCATCAAAACTATCCAAGTTCCAGCACAAGCGTATTCTCCGTTTGTCCAATCATTTCCCGATCCTATCATGCAAACACCCCAAGAGCTTTCCACCACTCCCCTTTTCTTGCAAGGAAGCCTCGCGAGTCCCGCAACACAAGCTGCAGCACCATCCACTCCATCTCATACCCCTTTTGCTTCATCATCTGCTATGGCTGTCCAAGCCCAAATCCAAACCCAAAGTCAGCTTCCACCTCTCACACAAGCTTTTACACCACCACCATTCACAAGTCAAGCAATGCCTTTCACCATCAAAGGAGCACCGTCACCCTTCACCCCCAAGCACCCGTACCTTCTTCTTTGGGGTTAGCGCAATCGCTCCCCATTCCAACCTCATCTTTCTCTTGGGTGTTTCCTTCATTTTCCTCCTCACAAGCATCTGCTCAACCACAACCTCAACAAGCTCCTCTCTCTCAACCATCATTCGTGTCCCAAGCTCCTGTTGCTCCTACCATTCCATCATCCACTGCAGTGCACCCTAACACAAGCTCTCAATGGGGCCTTACGCAAGAAGAAATGAAGGCATGGGGGATCCCATCTCAATCCCCTACATCTATGGTTGCAAGTCAACAAACCGCCTTCACCCAAGCAGCACACCAGCAACTACCCCAAGCACCGCCGGCTTCAAGCTATTCATCCCAAATCCCAAATACCTTCCAGCAAGTTCCACCACCTCAACAGCCAACTTTCCCCAGCTATCTTACCCCATCACCCTTTGCTTCTAGCTTCCCCACATCTGTTCCACCTCTAAGTAACACAGGCATGCACCCAGCTTATATCAGCCAAACCCAAAGCCAACCTCAGCAACTACCACCATCATACCCGCAAGCAGCATCATTCCAACAGCCTCCCCCACAGCAACCACATGTCCCCTTTTAGCAAACAACCATCATTCCTCAACAACAGCAAGTCCATTGCTATCAGCCTCAGCAACAAAACCCTATCATCCCCCAGCAACAACAAGTTCCCACCCATCAGTTACAACAGGAAGTTCCAAATGTCCAATATCAGCAAGTAGTCCCACAACAACCGCCAGTTCAACAACAGCAAGTAGCCCAACAACATCAAGCGGTTCCATATCATTTACCACAATATCCCCCTATGCCACACCAGCAATATCCCCAGCAACCATTGCCCCAGAATCAGTTCCAACCCATTTATCCACAGCAAGCGCTATATCCAGTTCCACAGCTTCCATCACAAGAAGAAGTCTCAGTTCCCTCGCCACTCAATGCTGAGTGGGAAGTAATGAAAAATGCTCTAAAGGAGCTACAAAGTGGAACGGAGAATAAAACATATAAGTTCGAAGAGGTGTGCTCATATCCCTTCGATCGGTCCATAGCAACTATCCCTTTCCCCAAGCATTTTGAGATGCCCAAGTTCAACAAGTATCAGGGGAAAGGAGATCCAGTAAACCATATCAAAGAGTTCTACATGGCGTGCCAAGAAGTGGCTTATAGTGATAACTATCTCCTGCGCCTATTTCCCAAAAGCTTGGGAGGAACTGCTGTTGAGTGGTTTTACAAAATACCACATGGGACAATAAAAACCTTTGCTAAACTCTCTGATAAGTTCATCACACACTATGCCCATAATGTGGAGAATGAGTTGTCCTTGCTAGACCTATGCAACTCAAAGCAGAAAGACGGAGAAAGCCTTGCAGAATACTTGCAAAGATGGCAGAATCTTACAACCAGGTTATCATATCAGCCGCCAGAGAAGCATCTAACAAAGATCTTCATTGATAACCTGCATCCAAAGCTATCCCATCACATACGAATGAACTGTCTCCAGACATATCAAGACATCAAGAGCAAAGGCATAGGCATCGAGAAAGCTCTCCTAGATGAAGGCACTATTCGTCACTTCAAGGATGATTCCAAGAACAAACCCAACAATGATAAATCCCGTTACTGGAATCGTAACAAGAATGTTGTTACAGATGGAGCCACTGACACTAAAAATGTACAATTCGTTGTGGCTAGTCCTACACCAGCTCAAACATACCAACCACCACAAGCGCCCATCTATCAGCAACCCCCAGCTCCCGCATATCAAGCACCTATTTATCAGCAGCCTCCTCAAGCTCATCAACCACCCGTGCAACAGTATCAGCAGCAATACCAACAGCAACAGCCAGCACGTCAGGGCAATCCTGTTAACGCAGTTAGCGTTGCCCCAAGGCAGAACAAACCCAACAATCAGAACAATCCAAAGAGAACTTTCACACCTTTGGGTGAGCCTCTGGATCAGATCTTTTATCGGCTAGCCAAGGCAAATATGATCACATATCCGCCCATCCCACAGAAGGATGACAACGCACCAAAGTCTGATTGGTATAAAGAACATGAATACTGTGATTACCATCGTGTGAAGGGGCACACAACATTGAAGTGTATGCGGCTTAAGAACTACATCCAGGATCTCATTGATTGCAAGGAGATCCAGGTCGATGCACCAGCTCAAGCTTCATCCAACGCCAGTTTGCAAATATATCAAAATGTGTTCCCTCAACACGATACTGGGAAGAATCAAGCTAACGCCAATCAGCCCCAAAATCATGGCAAAGGCAAGCAAGAAGATCACACAGTGGCCTACATCAACTATGACAAGTATGTCGGATGCATAACTCAAGTTGAGCCCATCCAAGATGAGCCCACCATCAATACCATCCACGTCAAAGGGCTGGATCGACAATGTGCTGCAACTACCCGCAGTGGTAGGATAATTGTTGCCGGTGCTCCTCCAAGGTCAGCTGCTCCTCCAAGGCCAACATCTACTGCATCCACAGCACAGTCTAACACTAGGTTAGCATCAAATGCACACGCAACACAGCATAATGCACCAAGTGCACAATACAATATCATAGAGCATCTTGGGAACATGCCAGCCCAAATATCTATCTTGGATTTGCTCCGCACATCACCCATCCATCAGGAGATCCTGGACAAAGCTCTAAAAGAAGGCCATGTCCCCACGAATATTAACACAACTCAATTTGAAACTCTTGTGGGACACCTATTAGCAGCATGTGCCTTATCCTTCAAAGAATCTGATATACCAGATGTCGCTCCTGACCATATTCTTCCTCTCCGCATTGCCGTCATGGTCAGAGATTTCACCATCAAACGAGTTCTGGTGGATAATGGCTCAGCCCTCAACTTGTGCACATTAAAATTCATCAAGAAGATCGGGTTCACGGAGGCCGACATACAACATGAGATGATCACTATTAAAGCATATGATAACAGGGAGCGTACCTCTGAAGGTACTATGACTTTGCCTATCCAGCTAGGCCCAGCAACGCAAGATACTCTCTGCCACGTTGTTGATCTTGACCTACCATTCAATATCCTCCTCGGTCATCCATGGATCCATTCCATTAAGGCCGTACCATCTACTTACCATCAGTGCATCAAGTTTCCACATCAAGGCACTGAGGTTACCATCCACGCTGACCCTAACCCCTTCGCATACTGCCTTGCAATGAAAACATCTTTCCCTCATTCTACTCATTGTCCTAGAACCGATATTGGTACTTCTATTGCTAGCTCATCCCGATCCCATCGCGATCCAGAGACCATCCTCTCTTCCACCTTATCATCCATCAAGATCAACAACCAGGGTTGTGGCGAATACAGCCTCAGTGATGCATTTGTTGTAGGAGCTCTTCCACGTGATCCACATACTCAAGGGCGCCCAAGTTGTCAAAACAAGCCTGTTGAAGAACATTATAAGCTCAAGAAAATCGGAAACATGACTTTTGAGTCTCATGGTACCATCAACAGCAAAGAAATGGATCTAGATATTAACAAATGGTTATACAAAGATCCCCCATCACGTGACACACAACTTCTTGAGTACTTCAAAGAGAAATATCCAATCCCCTACAAAAATGTCACAGAACACTATAACTATCAAGGTGGTGGTCTAGGACCACAAGAGGATGGAAACTTATTTCCTATCATACCATCCCAGAATCCAGAACAGCAAGGACTTGGCTTTAATACCTCTCGCCTGCTTGAACAAGAGCCCAATACCACAACTGAGGACACTAACATGACCAACGTGAACTTTTCGAATAGCCAGGATGACCTTGTGGAAATCGAAGACATCCCCGAAGAGAAAGACATCCGATCCTATGACGATATCTTTGCCGACGACACCCTCCTGGGGACTTCTGTTCTCCAACAACTCTCCATTAACCTCATAGATCTTCCCCTCACAAACCCCGACCTCATAGATTGGGACCAACCAAGCATTGCACACATCGATGAGTTCCAAAGCGCACAAGCACTCCTAGAATTCATGGGGGCATCAGGTCCAGCAAGCAATCAAGATCCAACATCAACCTCTGTCTATCAGCTTCACCCAGAAGGATATTTTGGGGAAGAGGCAAGCTTTAGTCACAAAAATGATAAAGCAAAAGAACATCATGATTTTTTATGTGAAAACCCTTCTGGGGCACATTCTGACTCCAAAACAGTAAAAATAAAGGGCGTATCTTCTAGTGAAAACTTGGCAATTCAAGCGCTAGAAGATGAAGCCTTGCCTCTTCCCCCTATCCAAGATTATAGACCAGAGCAATCTCCAATCATCATAGAAGAGACCAAGCCAATCAACTTGGGAACAGAAGAATGTCCAAGGATCACCTACATTGCAGTCAACCTAACAGAAGGAGAAGAAATGGCTCTCAGCACCTTGCTCAAGGAATCAATTATCAACTTTGCATGGTCATACGCCCACATGCCTGGGCTTGATCCAAACCTTGTTGTTCATCATCTATCAGTAGATCCAAACGTTAAGCCAGTGAAGCAGAAGCTAAGGAAAATGCATCCAAAGGTAGCATTACTAGTTAAAGCAGAGCTTGAGAAGCTCCTTCAAGCAAAAATCATCAGAGCAATTGACTACTCAGAATGGATCTCTAACATGGTGCCAGTCACAAAGCCTTCTGGCGACATCAGAATCTGTACTGATTTCAGGGACTTGAACAAGGCATGCCCTAAGGATGACTTCCCATTGCCAAACATAGACATGCTTATAGACCTCACAGCGGGTCACGAAATGCTATCACTCATGGATGGCTTTTCCGGTTACAACCAGATTCATATAGCAGAAGTAGATCAACATAAAACAGCATTCACAACCCCATGGGGTACCTTCTGCTACAATATGATGCCCTTTGGGCTAAAGAATGCAGGAGCAACATATCAGCGAGCAATGATAGCGATCTTCCATGACATGATCCACAAGATCCTTGAAGACTATGTGGATGATATCCTTGCAAAATCCAAAACAAGGGATGAACACCTCAACATCTTAGAGCGTGTGTTTGATCGTCTGAATCATTATGGCTTAAAGCTTAATCCAAAGAAATGTGTCTTTGGTGTTACATCTGGAAAGCTCCTAGGTTTCATAGTATCGCGACGAGGCATAGAGATAGACCCCAAGAAGGTCAAAGCAATAACAGAGATGCCTCCACCAAGAACACTCAAACAGCTCAGAAGCCTACAAGGAAAGCTTCAATCAGTGCGTCGGTTCATTTCTCAGTTAGCAGACAAGTGCCAACCTTTTACGCATCTCCTATGCAAAGACACAAGCTTCAAATGGGATCCCATATGTCAAAGAAGCTTTGATAAGATCAAGGAGTATCTTGCCAATTCTCCAATCCTAGTACCACCAATTCCAGGACGCCCTCTCATACTCTACATCTCGGCAACCACTACAGCACTGGGGGCACTCTTAGCTCAGCATGATGATGACAACAAGGAGAGAGCCATCTATTACATCAGTCGCACTCTTGTCGGATATGAGCTTAATTATTCACCTATGGAAAAAGCATGCCTTGCAGTGGTCTTTACCACTCAAAAGCTTAGACATTACATGCTCAGTCACACAATCAAGCTCATTTCAAAGGTGGACCCCCTCAAATATCTACTATCAAAGACAACTCTCACAGGCCGTATGGCAAAATGGGTCATGATACTCAGTGAGTTTGACATCCAGTATATTGATCGCAAAGCAATCAAAGGGCAAGTCATTGCCGATCAACTAGCAGAAGCACCACTGGTGGATGCCTATCCACTAATCATGGAATTCCCTGATGAACACTTATGCATGATTGAAGAGCAACCCATGTGGAAACTATACTTTGATGGCTCCTACACATCACATGGATCAGGGGCAGGAATCCTATTCGTCACACCTCAAGGTGACTACATCCCAAAATCATTCAAATTGGGATTCCCATGTACCAACAACATTGCAGAATATGAGGCACTCATCTTAGGTCTCAGAACAGCCATTCAGTGGAATATCATAGAATTACAAGTATTTGGAGATTCACAGCTGATTATCAAACAAGTCCTAGATGAATATCAAACAAAGGATGACAAGTTGCTACCTTACAAAGAGCTGGTGGACAAACTGCAAGAGCATTTCCTACATCTACAGTTCACACAGATCCCAAGACTTCAGAACAAAGCAGCGGACGCAATGGCAACCATTGGATCCTTGTTAGAAATCCCACGCGACGCATCACAATATGAATTCCTAGTCGAGCAGCTACATACGCCAACTTATGAGAACGCTGATGCAGAAATGGTATGTGTCTTGGTTGGTCCCCAATCCCCATGGTACCACGACATCCATGCATATCTAAAAAATGGTATCATATCTCCCCATCTCACCAATAACCAACGCCAAAACCTTATTCGCAGAGTTTCCGCTACACTCTTGTAGCCAACACCCTATATCGTCGTGGGTATCACAATGTCCTATCTAGATGTTTAGATTCAAACGAGGCCGTCCTGGCCTTACAAGAAGTTCACGCTGGAATTTGCGGTGCCCACACGAGTGGCATGGTTCTAGCAAAGCAGCTGCTTAGAGTTGGATATTATTGGCCAACAATGGAACATGATGCATGTGATTTTGTCAAGAAATGTCTCCCATGTCAACAGCATGCCAATTTGATACATGCACCAGCACAAGATCTACAGCCTATTGCACCACCATGGCCTTTTTCATGTTGGGGCCTCGACCTCGTTGGCTTGATCACCCCCCTCTTTTCGGATGGACACAAGTATATCATAACAGCCACAGAGTACTTTACCAAATGGGTTGAAGCGATTCCACTCACCCTTACTACTGGCATCCAAATATCCAAGTTCATCCTCTATCATATCATTTGTCGCTTCGGCATACCATCTACCATCTTCACAGACCATGGCACACCTTTTGAAAACTAGCATGTGGATGATCTATGTGCCAGACTCCACATCCATCACCGTTTCTCCAGTCCATATTTCCCTCAAGGAAATGGCCAAGCTGAGGCAACTAACAAAACTATCTTGAAAATCCTCAAGAAGGTTGTCAATGATTCTGGTCGTGACTGGCACCTCCAAATCAATCCCGCCCTTTGGGCCTACCGCACTTCTTATCGCACTCCCACAGGCACCACCCCATACTCCCTTGTATATGGTGCTGAAGCCGTTCTACCGATCGAGGTTGAGCTCCCATCCTTGCACGTCTCCATGAAGAACTATACAACTGATGAAGACTATCGTGTGGCCCGGCTCACACAGCTAGATCTGCTAGATGAAAAGAGACAGCAAGCTTACGATCACCTGGTGGCATACCAAAATCGACTCAAAAGGAGTTATAACAAAAAGGTCCATCCTAGACAATTCCAGGTCGGTGACATGGTCCTTAAAGAAAATCAGAAGGTCCTAGCAAATAGAGAAAAGAAAGGCAAGTTTGAGCCTACTTGGTTGGGCCCCTATGTTGTCACCGCATCCTTCGGCTCAGGAGCCTATCAGCTATCAACACCAGAAGGTGAGCCCTTGAATGATCCTATCAACATCATCCATCTGAAGAGGTTCTATGCCTGAACCTGATCCTGCATATATCAGAAAATCCAAAAAACATTCAAAAAAGCAAAAAAAGTAAAAAAAGCAAAAAAGCAAAAAAGCAAAAAAGAAAAGAGAAAGAGAAAATAATCGTCCAAACGGTGAAAACTTGGCAATTCAAGCGCCTTGGACAAGTATGTTGGTGAAAACTTGGTAAACAGGCGCCAACATAGTAAACTGGGCTATTTATCTATTCAATTGTCCTTTCAGCTACCGTCCTCTTCCTCCATCCATAACAGATCTCCCAGCAGTTCCATCTCCCCTATCCTCCAAGCATTCGGCTTCCATCTTCCTCCAACCCATCTGCAATCCATATCCTATTCCAAAGCTTTGTACCATATCTTGTACCATATCCCTTTCCCTTTGCTGTACAGCACTTTCCTCCCTGTATTTATCCTTCTTGTCTCCGTCCTAGTGAGAATCCCGCCGAGTGTGATCTTCCTATCCCCAATCCTGAGCTTCTGTACATATCCCTTGTGCATATCATTCTTCCTTGTTGTACATAACCTTTGTCCATCCTACAGCAGCATTTGATCAAATATCTTGTCCCATCCCCAGCCTCAGAAAACTTTTAGTCCCACTCGGGCCTTGTGCTTCAGCAACATCAATTGTCGACTTATCCTTGCTCATCCTGATTATTCCTTGAACTTCAGCTTTTGCCAGCGAACAACTACACTTATTCTCTCTCCAACCCATGGGTCCTTGAGGATATATCGTTCCTCCTGTCTGACCTAATCTTCCATCCTGGTCCTTGAGGATATATCGTTCCTCCTGTCCGACCAATCTTCCCATCATCAATCAAATCACATCTCTCTCCTTGGCAAAGGATGTCTTTTTGGAGTTTTCATTTTGACCTTGGATTTTGTCCTTTGGGTCTTGTTAATCTTTTACAGCTTCTCATTGTTCTCTACTCAACGTCACCACGATCCTTTATATCATGGTGTGCTGCGAATGAGGATCATCTGGGGCAAGGTCTTTTGATCTTTTGCTTCTGCCTGTGAGTCAGTCATGTGTTTGTGGTTTCTTCAGCATCATTTCCACCATGCCTCCTTCGGGTTTCATGTGCAATGCTGGGGCAACCCTGCGTGTCTTTTTAGCGTCAGTCCTATGCAACGCTGGTGACAAGGCCTCGTGATCCCAGTATCCTTGGCAGGTCTCTAGCATAGCTATATTAAATCTAGGTTGTGCACTCCCGTTTGCACTTGGAGCTATCTGGTCCCTTGCATTTATCATATAGATTAATCTTGCATCTTTACATATAGCTGCATCTTGCATCTTGCATTTCCATCTCATCTTGCATTCACCCATCTTTGCTCTTGGAAGCTTGGTAATTTATCTCCCCTGCTTCCTCAGTCGTTCCTTCTCTGTTTCCTTTCGAAAAAATTCCACAATGTTTACTCCTTGCGTTATTTTCTCGAGGGGGCACAATCCCTTATTCCTCTAAATTCTAGCCTGGGGCATCTTATTTTCTTGTCTTTGAAGCCATGCCACTTGCGGCATCGCATCAAAGAGGGGCAAAATGTAGACACCTAAAAATCCTTTAGAAAATAAAGTATTTTTATTTTCTGAAAAATCCCTGATGACATCATCATTTATTAATTAATTATTTATTTAATTAATTAATTTATTTTTATGTCATTAAATCCCTTTATCTTAATTAAAAATATTTAATTAAGAAATCCCTCCCAAAAATGTTTAAATCTTATTTAAACATTAATCCCCTATTTATTAATTATTTTAATTAATAAATTGACCAAAAATCCCCCAAAAAATAATTAATTTATTTTTTGACCAAAAGTTAGCCTTTTTTCCTAAGACCACTAACCTCTTCCAAAATCTTCTAATCCCTTCTTAATTTCGATTAAAAGGCTAATCCCACCTTTTCTAACCCTAATCTCAACTCAAAATATTTAATTAAGATTAAATATTTAATTTTCATATTTATTGAAAATATTTCAATAAATATTCCCAAAACTTAAGCTTTTGGAATGAATAAACTTTTATTCCATAAAACCAAGGAGAATTCTAGACTCTTCTAGAATCTTCTCAACCCAACCTCTTCACCCATCCTAATCCTAAAATCCCCTAATCCTAATCCTAATCCTCCCCCTAACCTTGTCACATTCCCTAAACAAGGTTAGCCAACTCTTAAGCTTGACCCAAAGTCAACAAACTTCTAGAGGCTTCTCTTACATGCATTAAGTGCATTTAAAGCCTCCTTATCCCTCTTACATGCATTTATGATGCATTTAAGAAGCCCCTCACCCCTTTCTTACACCCTTTGACCTTAGGCACATTTTCCAAATTGTGCACATTCCTCCCATCTTTCAACCCAATGCCCTTGTGACACTTGTCACAAGGAGGTGGCCTTGAACTAGCACAATCCATGTGCTCCCCTTTGAATGAATCTTGGCCTCTCTTAAGGATTTTGATCCTAGCCACTCATTCATCCTCCCAAAAGTCTATAAATAGTCCTCATTTCCAAGAGCAAAATATCCATTCACCTTTCATTTTATGCATTGTTATCATGTCCATTTAGCTCTAGACTTAGCATAAGCAATACTAATTGTTAGTTTCTTTTTATCATCTTCAAGCTTTCTTAAAGAACATCATAGCTTAGTAATAATGGATTAACATAGTTTCTTTTATTGTTTTGCATAGCATATAGCATCATATCACACCTATATTTGGTCTAAAATCAATCTTAGTATGCATTAGAATATGCTCCAAGTGCTTAGAGAGCACACCCACATCCCTCTAATTGAAGCGAATCAAACATTTGCTCTATAGCACTTGTTTTTTTAGCAACAATCTTGAGGTGGCTTTGGTTTTGTTTTCATGTCTTATGCTATTTTTTTAGTTCATGAATATGTTAGATTAGTCTAATGTTTGAATGTTTGAGCCTTTCAAGACAGGTAACAGGTTCAAAATCATAGTCTACACAATAATCTGTGTTGTCTACTTAAATATAGGAGTCAATGTCCTTCGAATTTTCCATATCACTTCATTCTCTATCTTTGTTCCTCCACAAGATTTTATACCTGTAATGATTTCTAACATTCTACCAATATAACTTCTAATAGATTCATCTTCCAACATTCTTATATCTTCAAATGCACATATCCAATTATGTAATCTAACTCTTTTTGTGTGTTCATCACCTTCAAAAATAGAGTGTAAAACATTCCAAATTTCATGATATTTTTTCAAATATTTTACCTGACTGTACTCATTCTCTGGAAGTGTTGTCAAAAGTACTTCTCTTGTAAGTATGTTACACATGAATAGATCTCTTTCTTCCATAGTACATGTTTCAAGATTGTCATCTTCAATGATAGCTTTATTATTCTTTGTAATCAACCAATAACCTGGTCCTAAACATAATAGATGTGTCTTCATATTTTCTTTCCAGCTGTCAAAATTTACTCCATCAAACTTAGGGCTTGCTTTCCTGAAATTTGCATATGGATCT
Organism: Chamaecyparis obtusa; assembly: GCA_027943335.1. Taxonomy (NCBI): domain Eukaryota; kingdom Viridiplantae; phylum Streptophyta; class Pinopsida; order Cupressales; family Cupressaceae; genus Chamaecyparis; species Chamaecyparis obtusa. The sequence goes on from BSBK01001919.1 coordinate 134,510, forward strand.
CCTTAAGCTGTTAAACTTCTTTTTCAAGGACCTTTGCTCTAATACCAATTGTTAGAAAGTAAAGTCCACCAAGATAACTGAGAGGGGGGGGGTGAATTAGTTATTAGATAATTATAACTTTTATCGTCTTCAACAATATTAAACCATATAAGCAATATAATTACCAATCATAGAAAGATATTCATACACAATAACACAATGACACAAGATATGTTGACTAGGGAACCTCTTGATCAAAGAGTAAACCCCTGTGGGAATGATGCCCACAAAAGTTGCACTAATATAAATATTCCTTGTGAGAGGATAGAATCTATTAGGAGTCTTATGAAATAAATTCAGTACATATGAATCCCTATTAGGAGATTTTGAATCTGTGTTAAAAGATTCTAACCCTGTTAAGAGTTATGGAAGACGGAAAGACCCACTACCCAAATAGCTTCAGGATAAGATCACTGAACACACTATCCAAATAATCTTTGCTTTACTCAATAGAATAATATCTTACCTCTTCTTTGACTGTGCAAAACTACACTCACTGTTACATCAGATCTCAATTTTAGATCTTTGTACTTCGCATGTCTTCCTTCATAAATTTGCTTTCATACTTAGCTATTTTCTTCACTTCATGCATACAACATCACACATAATCGCTACTTCCACATAAAAAATACTTACTACTTTATTCCAACTACACACAACAAGGAAATAAATTCCTTCCTTCATACCACACTCAAATAATTACAAATGAGTTAACATAAAATTACAAAAAGTTTCCACACGCTACACCAAAATTATACAAAACTGTCGGCTTCCAAATAAAATAAATCTTCACTGATGTGACCTCAAAGTCTACGCTATCATCCACATCACTATCAATGTGCCTTCAAATTCCCTTTAACTATGCAAAACTAGATTCTATCTTGTTTAGGAGATAGCATCCGATTTCCACAAACCGCTACTCAGGAACACTACCTAAATACTGCTTCCACCAAAATGATCATAACTTTCATGAATAAATGAATTACTATCTGCGCTCTTAACCATAGACATATAACATATCAAAGAGTATAACTTCACTATCTCATAGATCCAACTGCAATAACCCATGTGCGCTAATCCAAACTCTATCTACTTCTTTGCAAGTCTTGGGTAAATCACTGTGTTAACATCAATGACAATCATAGTCATAAATGCAACAACAACTACTATAGAATGGCTGCCAAACATTTAGCATTCATTCCTAACAATGGATGCATTGGAATGATCAAGTGTGTCTTAAGGGGTCCTATGACCCCTTCAGACACACTTGATCATTCAAATATGTCAAAAAGGGTCATGAGGACTTCCTAGGAGTCCTAGCATGCCTTATTATGTATTTGGTCCCCTAGGAAGTCCCCATGACCCCTATGGACACATTGGAATGTTCAAGTGTGTCTTTAAGGGTCCTACAACCCCTTCATACACACTTGAGCATTCAAATATGTCAAAAGGGGTCATGGAGACTTCCTAGGGGTCCTAGTATGTCTTATCACATGCTAGGACCCATAGGAAGTCCCCATGACCCCTATGGACACATTGGAATGGTCAAGTGTGTCTTAAGGGGTCCTATGACCCCTTTAGACACACTTGAGCATTCAAATGTGTCAAAAGGGGTCATGGGGACTTTATAGGGGTCCTAGTATGCCTTATCATGCGTTGGTACCCCTCAGAAGTCCACATAACCCCTATGGAGGCATTGGAATGCTCAAGTGTGTCTTAAGGGGTCCTAAGACCCCTTTGGACACTCTTGAGCATTCAAATGTGTCAAAAGGGGCCATGAGGACTTCCTAGGAGTCCTAGTATGCCTTATCACACGTTAGGACCCCTATGAAGTCCCCATGACCCCTATGGACACATTGAATCCCTCAAGTGTGTCCTAAGGGGTCCTATGACCCCTTTGAACACACTTGAGCATTCAAATATGTGAAAAGGCATCATGGGGACTTATTATGGATCCTAGTATGCCTTATCACATGTTAGGACCCCTAGGAAGTCCTCATGATCCCTATGGACACATTAGAATGCTGAAGTGTATCTTAAGGGGTCCTATGACCCCTTCAGACACACTTGAGAGTTCAAATGTGTCAAAAGGGGTCATGGGGACTTTCTAGGGGTCCTAGTATGCCTTATCATGCATTAGGACTCCTAGGAAGTCCCCATGACCCCTATGGCCACATGATAATGGTCAAGTGTGTCTTAAGGGGTCCTATGACCCCTTCAGACACATATGAGAGTTCAAATGTGTCAAAAGGGGTCATAAGCAATTCGTACAGATCCTAGTATGCCTTATCACACATTTGGACCCTTAGGAAGTTTTGATGACCTCTATGGACACATTCGTTATGCTCAAGTGTGTCTTAAGGGTTCCTATGACCCCTTCAGACACACTTGAGCATTCAAATGTATCAAAAGGGGTCATGAGGACTTCCTAGGAGTCTGAGTATGGCTTATCACATGTTAGGACCCCTATGAAGTCCCCATGACCCCTATGGACACATTAAAACACTCAAGTGTGTCCTAAGGGGTGCTACGACCCCTTCAGACATATTTGAGCATTCAAATGTGTCAAAGGGGTCATTGGGACTTCTTGGGGGTTCTAGTACACCTTATCACATGTTAGGACCCCTAGGAAGTCCTCATGACCCCTATAAACACATTGGAACACTCAGGTGTGTCTTAAGGGGTCCTAAGACCCCTTTCAATACACTTGAGCATTCAAATATGTCAAAAGGGGTCATGTGGACTTCCTAGGGGTTCTAGTGTGCCTTATCACACATTAAGACCCATAGGAAGTCCCCATGACCCCTATGGACACATTAGAATGGTCAAGTGTGTCTTAAGGGGTCCTACAACCCCTTCGAACACACATGCATGTTCAAATATGTCAAAAGGAATCATGGGGACTTCCTAGGGGTCTTAGTATGCTGTATCATGCATTAGGACCCCTAGGAAATCTGCATGACCCCTATGGACACATTGGAATGCTCAAGTGTGTCTTAGGGGGTCCTACAACCCCTTTGAACACATTTGAGCATTCAAATGTCTCAAAAGGGGTCATGAGGACTTCCTAGGAGTCCTAGTATGCTTTATCACACATTAGGACCCCTATGAAGTCCCCATGAACCCTATGGGAACATTGGAACCCTCAAGTGTGTCTTAAGGGGTCCTACGACCCTTTCGAACACACTTGAGCATTCAAATGTTTTGAAAGGGGTCATGGGAACTTCCTAGGGGTCCTAGTATGCCTTATCACATGTTAGGACCCCTAGGAAGTCCTCATGACCCCTATGGACACATTAGAATGCTCAAGTCTATCTTAAGGGGTCCTGCAACCGCTTGGAACACACTTGAGCATTCAAATATGTCAAAAGGGGTCATGGGGACTTCCTAGGGGTCCTAGTTTACCTTAGCATGTGTTAGGACCGCTAGGAAGTCCCCATGACCTCTATGGACACATTGGAATGGTCAAGTGTCTCTTAAGGGGTCCTATGACCCCTTCAGACACACTTGAGCATTCAAATGTGTCAAAAGGGGTCATGGGGACTTCCTAGGAGTCCTAGTATACCCTATAACATGTTAGGACTCCTAGGAAGTCTACATGACCCCTATGGACACATTGAAATGCTCAAGTGTGTCTTAAGGGGTCCTATGACCCCTTTAGACACACTTGAGTGTTCAAATGTGTCAAAAGGGGTCATGAGGACTTCCTAGGAGTCCTAGTATGCCTTATCATGTGTTAGGACCCCTAGGAAGTCTCCATGACCCCTATGGACACATTGGAATGATCAAGTGTGTCTTAAGGGGTCCTACGACCTTTTCGAACACACTTGAGCAGTCAAATGTGTCAAAAGGGGTTATGGGGACTTCCTAGGGGTCCTAGTACACCTTATCACACATTAGGACCTCTAGAAAGTCCCCATGACCCCTATGGACACATTGGAACCCTCAAGTGTCTCCTAAGGGGTCTTAGGACCCCTTCAGACATAGTTGAGGGTTAAAATGTGTTAAAAGGGGTCGTGGGGACTTCCTAGGGGTCCTAGTATGCCTTATTACACATTAAGACTCCTAGGAAGTCTGCATGACCCCTATGGACACATTGGAATGATCAAGTGTCTCTTAATGGGTCCTACGACCCCTTCAAACACACTTGAGTGTTCAAATGTGTCAAAAGTGGTCCTGGGGACTTCCTAGGGGTCCTAGTATGCCTTATCACACGTTAGGACCCCTATGGACACATTGGTACCCTATGATGAGCATACGGTGGTTGTATAGTTGTGTGAAATTTCTTTTCGAGAGTTAAAAAGTCAATTGATTGTATTCAATTGAGGGGAAGTTCATTTACATCTACTTATTCTATATAGTCATACCGCTGACATTACAAGGAGTCTGTAGAAAAATTCTGTGATGGATACTTTCAAGAGGACTTGGGCTGAAATTGTCTGTCATCAAATCAACTGTGCAAGTATATAATACATTATTATATACATTAGTATATAATACATTATTATATATATTATATACATTAATGTATAATACATTATATATATTATATACATTAGTATATATAATAAATTAGTATACATATAATATATTATATATATATTATATACATTAGTGTATATATAATATACATTATATATATATATATATTATATACCTCTTTTTATATATAAAAGTTCAATTTTTTCATTTGCTCCTGTCCTTTTTTCATTTACCTGGACAGATTATTGACTGGTCATATTTGACCAAAATACTCCATATCCCCATAATTGTCCTAATATTTTGTCTTTGTTATTGGGTTTTGGGAGGGGTGCCAGAATATTAAAAATAATTTAATTTTAGTAGAGTGCTGACTAGCTTAATCATGATTAGTTTCACAGTTCAAATTTCAAACATACCACTAACAGTCATTGCAATGGATACTCGATTATTGACTTGAAATATTTGACCAAAATATTCCCTGTCCTGACAGACCAGAGAAGCACGGGATTTCAGACCTTTTTCATGGGTTGTAGGAAAAAAAAAACATGATTTGGGGTCAACTTTTTGTTTTTTGTCAACTTGTGGTCCCTTCTATAGTAGTCTTGTTACTTTAGCAAAAGAATTTTTTTACTGATCCTCCAATTTATAACTACATCTCTACTTAATCCCACAAACCAGCTTTGAGGCATCCTTTTAAGGGTTTTTGATTGTCAAAGACCATGAAATTTTGGTATGGAAAAGAGCGGAATAATTTTATGTCAACATTTTTTTTGCTTGTTTAGAAATTGGAACTCGAAACTAGAATATTTACCTATTCATTTAGAAGATTTACCTATCTTAACAACTTCCTTAAAAGATTTTGAATGAAACTCGACCTTTTTCATCATCTTCAATCCCACGATCTTCCTTCATTCAACACAAAACTCTCTTGACAAATGGAAACTTTCAGACAAAACCTTCTTCACACTTCCGATGACATTAGCTTTAGGGTTTCATAGTAGAGTGCAAATGCTAGAACCCTTATTTTAGGGTTATGTTTAAAGCACAACCAATTTGCAAGCATGTAAATCACTTACCAGATCATCTGCAGAGTTGAATTTGTTGTTGGTGCAATCAGGTACCCGAAAATATTGTGTATATGATATTTGTAGAGTTTTTATTACAAAATCTGAATGTTTTTTTATTAAACTTTGTTTCTAAAAATCACTACTTTGAATCAAAATATTGATACTATAAAAGCATTCAATATTATTTTTAAACATCAATTTTGACGCATATGTCAATACTTGAAAACACAAAATCTAATCTAAAAGTATTCAGATTCTTCACATCATGTCTTCCTTTCAAATCCCATTATTATAACATCAACAATTTGATATTTTATCATAATTATTGCAATAGACATTAAAAGAGTGCCATCTAAAAGAAAAACAACAAAATAAGTCTATAAAAATATTTTAAACATCACTAAAACAGTTCTCTATTTAATGGAAGTTAAACTATATCTGTTTCTTCTAAGTAACTTAAATTTCAAACTCCCACTAAGAGATTAATACTCCTTGTCCATTGTACTGAATTGGAAATCAGAGAAAATAGTGGGTTTTGATTTGTGCCACAAGTTTCGGGTACCCAATTTTTTTGGGTACCCGAAAAGGCTTGTGCTTTGGTGTCAGGTTTTCCCAGGTGTGCTGACAACGAGGCCTACTAAAAAGTCAACAAGAATTTTCATGCGCTTTGGACAAGTGAAAAGTGAATATTTTTCACATCGCCACATTTTGGCCCCTCATGATCTTGCACATACCCACATTTGAGTATCTCAGGGAGAAGCTAGGAGTAATTCCCTTCCCTGGATCTAATTAGAGTTTGAAGTAGTGCATCAGTCCTTAGTGACTAATGAATGGTGAACTACTCTACTTCAGGAGTAGTACCTCTGCTTATTTGTTGTTGGCACCATTTTCCATTTATGTCAAAGGGGGAGCATATAGTCATGAAAAACAAAGAAGTTGATCTATTCTAAGGAGGAGTATGAAGTAAGGGGGACTATATAGTAAGAAATGTAGTAGCAGATATTTAGAGCAGTAGATGGAGAAATCATTTTTGGGAGAGTATGTTTTTGAAGAAATGGAGAATGTTATTTTACTTTTGGATTGATGGTGTTTTTCATTTCATATGTTTCCATCAATGCCAAAGGGGGAGATTGTTGAAGATTTTCCAGCAAGCCAGTGTTGACTATATGTTTTTCATTGATGACAATATATGGTAAGCAGCGTGCTTTGAAGTTATATGCAGAGAGCCTTGAACATATGTTGTATGGATATGTTATCAGCATGATATCATAGACTCAAAGGTTGATTCAGATTGTAGATAGTTGTGTAGTTGTTTGTAACAACAGTGTTCCTAATAGTGTTGCAAGCAGAGTTTTGTATGTAATTCACAATATGGTTATGTTGGAGCCTTACACATTTATTTTTGTGTTGTAGACATAATTATGAAGCTATATTTATGGATGTATAGTTAGTTGTGCAATTGAAGTTGAGTTATGATGTTTCTATTCACCAATTACAGTTTCAGGAGATTATTTGTTGATAGTCGACAATATTTATATTATTTTTGTAGTTGCACTTATCATTATGGTATGCGTGTTTGGTTATGAGCTAAGGTTGTTTGGTTAAGAGCACATAACATATTTCATCTTGTAAGTAAAGTTTCAGTTGATTTGGTAGAGCTGATTGTGCGAAGTGATGCATCTACTCATATTGGGCTACGTGGTCCTATTTGTGTTGCATGCTTGGTTTACCTATTGGATATGTTGTTGGAGAGTTGTAGTGTTTCTCTAATATGATTTCAAGAAGGTTCTAACAAGATGAATTGATTATATCTTTTAGAGAAGGCTGCTTATAGCCGGTCAGTTGTGATCGCTTAGATAAGCAACAAAGAAAATGAAGTGAAGAAAAGAGCAGAGCAGAAGGTGCGAAGTATTGGGGCAGTAAAGTTATATCAATAATCAGTTGAAGAAGCAGAGAGTGTATGCTACTTATTGGAACTGATCAAGACAATAGGTCTAATTTACAATTCACCAAGATCTAGATATCTAGTGTGTATCTGTTGTGTAGAAGGTTGCAGTCTTCACCATTTGAGCTATGTGCTCCCGGATAGTGTGTCCTCATCTTTAATAGGGTTATTTATAAAAGACTCCTAACAAGGTCCAAACTTTGATTAGGTCGCTGTACTTCATGCATTATAAAGATCAGCTCCTAACAAGGTTGTAAGATCTTCTAATAGGGATCATTATACTCTAGTGCAGTTTATAGTGGGTACTAATTCCCGCCGGGGTTTTTACCTATCTGGGTTTCCCCATAACCAAAATTGTGGTGTTGTATTAAGTGTTATCTTTATGTGTTTATGCTTAATGTTCTTCTGTACTAATTCAAATAAAGAATTAAGTCTTGTAGATAACAGATTCACCCCCCCCCCCCCTCTCAGTTGTAACTTGGGACTATTCCTAACACAGACACCCAACGATCCACATACTTCTTCAAAGAGGCTCAATTTTGATAATCTAACATAGTCATATATATTGATATAGATATGTATATATAGTTGTGGTCATTAAATGACATTTATTTATATTCAACATTTGTATCAAGTATATATAAATGTTGACATAGAAGATGTCATCTTTTTGTAACTTTATTATTGATTTGGCATGTATGCCATTTTTGGAAATGTGCATGATTATTGTTCATTTTGATTATATAAAACTTGAAATTTGATCCAATTTGTTCATTTTGTGCATACCTTTGTACTTCAAAACTTAATTTTTTACAATTAATCAAATATTTTTGTTTATTATTTAATATAATAGAATTAAAAAATGTTTATCAAAGTCATTGTGGCATGGATAATGTAGAAAAAATCCATATGCACAACTTAATTTGATGTAATAAGGAATGAAAAGCCAAAAGACGTAATGATTTTGTCTATTGTACATCAAATTATCCTAATTGACCAAATAAGAGTCATAGGAAGATGTATATTAATGGGTGGTTTATGTGGTTGTTGTTTCTTGTGGATTGGTTCATGGAATATGTATATGAATATTTACTAACAAATTTTTGTACAAAAGATCATTGAATGGATGGTTGATACCCTAAGGTGGAAATTTGCTTGTGAAAAGGGTGCATGGATGGTGCTATGGTGAAGGTTTGAGAGGTTTTACTTAAGGAGGGTATATTTTTATGATGGAATCAGTTTACATGTGTTGAATAGATGGTGAAACAACTCTTGTTAGAGTCTAGAAGTGATTGGAAGGTGAATTTTGAGAAATTCATAGGTTTTAATGCCTAAAAGTGAAGGTACATCATTGGGAGAAGATGAGAGCATGGTAGCCATTAAAAGCCATAAATTCATTAGTTTTGAATCATAACTCAATTCTTCTCAATAGTTTGGGGTTCTCTCCATATGTATTTGATATAGTTCATTGGTAAATTTGGCCTATTTTTGGCTCATTTGGCCTAATTTAAGAATTGCAAGGTATTGGTCCTGTGTGTTGGTCCAAAAGAATAGTATCTAATTTTTTAATATGTTGAATAACTTCCAAAAGGGTATCTAGAAGTTTATTTTTTTGCAAGTATTTTGGAACAAGTTAGTGAAAAGTGTGAAATACTTAATTTTACCAATGTTGCTTAGTAACCATAGGGACACTTTGAACTAGTGTGCTCACGAATGTTCAAGAGACTCCATGGGAAAAATAGGGTTGACACAAGTATTTACCTAGCTAACCAGAGCTCTAATGGAGAAAACAATTCAATCCCACGGTGAACAGATTGAAAGATACCCAATGTTGCTCATTTTAGTTGAGCAATATTCCAACTTTTGACATAAACCAAGATAAGTAAGCAAAACTGAAATGATGGGGAATCTCCCAAAACTAAGATAGGTAACTGTAGGCCTCCATAATAGGGTCCTGCAACACTTGACGATTTGTTGATACCTTACATGATCTCTGAGATATGCCCCAAGAAAAATTGCTACCCAATGTTTCTTAGTGACCTTTAGGGACACTTTTGTCTAGTGTTCTTGTGAGCGTTCAAGGGAATTCATGAGGAAAATGGGGTTGTCACTAGTGTTTACTTGGCCAACTAGAGCTAATGGAGCTAACGATTCGATCCCACAATGAATGGTTTGAAAGATACCTAATGTTTCTCATTTCAACTGAACAACATTGTAACTTTTGACATAAACTGAGATAGGCATGCCAAACTAAAATGAAGGGGAATCTTGCAAAAATGAGATGGGTAATTGTAGGCCTCCATAAAATAGTCTAGTAGCACCTTATGATTCATCGATACCTCACACGAGCTCCAAGATATGCCCCAAGAAAGATTTATGCCCAATATTTGTTAGTGATCCTTAGGGACACTTTGGTTAGGTGTGATCGTGAACGTTCAAGGGACTCCATGGATGAAACGGGGTTGTCAATATCATTTACTCAGCCAACTAGAGCTAATGGAGAGAGCCAAATTAACATAAAAATCTTGCATAAGCAACTACTAAAATAGAAATTATCTTTTTTGAAAGTTACAATTTTACCAATAAGAGTTTTGAATTCCTTGCAAATAGATTACTTAGGGTGAACAATATGTGGTAGGTCAAACTTAACATTTTTTTTCTCATAGGTGTAGTTCTTCTTATAAATTATTTGGGGCTTTACAAACATTAGAATGTGTTTTATTTCAAATCTTGTATATGGAAATATCTCTTTTCCCAAAATTTTATTTAGCGTGTATATTCATTTCATCGCAAAATTCAATAAGAAAATGCTATGTTAATATAAAACCTTAATCCTTGTTAGCAGAGAATGAGGTGCCATAGCCACCGATTATTATGATTCCTTCTTCCTTTTCTCTTCGCATGTTGGTGCTTTAGAATGAAATGTACATCATCTCTATAGGCTATCTCATAATTGGTTTGGGTAGTGTAATGACTGATGGTAAAAGAAAACATTAAGAGTGTATAATAAAATTATTTTTGGCTCACGATCAATTCTTTTCTATGTACACAAATGGGTATAGCCGTAGATATAAGAAACCCATGTTTTTAGTGAAAATAATTGGATAATGATTAACACTAGGAAATGATTTATTTAAGGGAAAATGATTTATTTAAGGAGACACTAGCTATTTTTTTCAGATATGAATGAAATTATGAAAAGAAATGTGTTTTTTTTAATTTTTGTTCTTTTCTTTCAAATATATCTTCGAGAAAAGGTGTTGAACATGGGTAAACATAGAAGGGTAGACATTTTTCTTCTACCTGTGAGTAGAAGTTTGGTAAGAATATCTTAGGCCTAAGCTATGGAAACACATGTTTGTTTAAAAGTGTTGGTTATTTGTACTTTCTCTTTGCCATATTTGTGTTAGTTCTACTTAGACTTATGAGGAAAGTAGATATTTCACATCTCACACCATATTCCTTCTAATCCATTAGTGCTGAGTTGGTAGGTTCCTCATGCATGGTCGGTGTCCTCTTCATTTCAGGATCAGCCCTAGGGGAGCTAACCACTCCATAGTTGCACAGAAAAAGCACCTGGACGACACTCTCATCTCGAGATTTGTAGATGGACATATGTCTAATGGCTTAGGAGACCAGAGCATGCAGATGGATGATGGATAGTCTGATGACATATATATTGATATATTGTTTTTTTACGACCTTTTGGTCATGTACTTGATGTATTTTGTGTCTCCATGATGTATGATGCACAACGTATTGGTTGGCATCTTTGATGTAAATATTCACTTGTGTTGAAATGGATTAAACTTGTAAAATTGATAGTATGGTCAACTTCCTTGTATTGTAACTTTGCTTGATTCTTGATGTTATTCGATTATTTGACACTATTTAATTTTAATTATCTTATTAGTAAATTAGAATATTTTATGTTGACTAGGCTTAACAATTAATCGAATATAACTATGTTTTTTGACTTTTCTAGAATTATTCATTATTTTTCTTATGTGGCATATTGTGGAAAAATTAGTCTTTAGAGAAAATAACTCTAATTGAGCTTAGATGACCTTTTTGTTAGTGTTTTGAAATCATAAATAGTACATAGTGTTCAATAATGGCTCATTGCAAGCTAGTAGGTAATGTAAATTTTTAGGTAAGTAGTGGTAAGGGACATTGGCATGAGTAGGTTTTTTATATAAACTACTCCTTTAGGCCTACAAACTTGTTCACACCTTGGTACAAAAAGGGTGCAAATAGAAGGTGATTCTCATATTAATTATAAATGAAACAAGAAAAAAGGCATTGGAGCATTAAAAAATCAACAAAACTGAAAGTCAAATTTGACCTCATCAAACAAAACACTTTTAAAATCAAACACATTTATAGAGAATGGAATTATCATGCACACATTGGCAAATCTAGTATTGATCATGGCACATGACTTTTATTTAGAGATAATTTAAGACTTTGGATGTTGCAGTCTCCTTCTTTATTTCATGTCAATTCAAAACACCTATTACTAATTCTAATTCTTAGGTGTTTTGAATACCACAAATTCATAATCTTCAGTTACTGATTACTAACCTCCCATCTTTGATAGATTATCTAATCAACAAATATCAAAAAATAACACAACTATAACCTCACAAATAAAAACCCATAAAATATGCAACACAGTGAACACGAGATTTTTGAACAATTGTCCCTGGAAAAACCCCCATGGGAAAACCAGTACTGCAGATGAGAAATATATTAAACTTTAGCAAATTAAGAGATACAAAATTCCTTTCCCTTGACTCGGTTGAGCTACCCCTAGAGCTTCTGTCGGCTGCTCACTCTGATTTTTTGCTGGCAAATCTCTAGACCTCCTGAATGCCTTGTCATCCATGAACTTGACATCACGTCTAACTATAATCCTCTTAGTCCTTGGAATAAATATCCGATATGCCTTTGAGGTTTCACTGTACCCAACAAAGTACCCCCTCTTTGCAGTCTGATCTAACTTTGTACGTGTATCACCTGGAATATGGCAATATGCCAAACTTCCAAATATCCTGAAGTGACTGACATCTGGCTTCTTCCCTGTGAAAGCCTCTTCTGGTGTCATCTTTCCTAGTACCTTATGTGGAACCTTGTTCTGTATGTACACAGCTATACTACATGCCTCTACCCATAAGTAGCGGGGCATATCTTGGTCATGTAGCATAGCCCTTGCTGCCTCCGAAATAGACCGGTTCTTCTTCTCAGCAACTCCATTTTGTTGCGGATTGTAAGGAACAGTCCACTCTCTCTTGATTCCTTCTCTGGTATAGAACTTTTGGAATTCATTTCCTTTGTACTCTCCTCCATTATCTGACCGAAGAACCTTAATCTTCCTTCCTGTCGAGTTCTCCATAAGAGCCCTGAACTCTTGGAAGCGACTGAAAACCTCATCCTTGGTCTTGAAGAAGTATATCCAGGTCTTCCTAGAGAAACCATCAATAAAAGTAACATAGTACTCATATCCTCTGAGAGACTTCATTGACATTGGTCCACCTACATCTGAATGTACTAGATCAAGAACACCCTCAGATCTGGTGTCACTCCTTGGAAAAGATGCTTTTGCAAACTTCCCCAACACACATGCCTTACATACATCATCGTGCTCTGTGCTCACCTCAGGAACACCTGTCACTGTCTCACGAAGCAATTTAAGTGCTCCATGATGTATATGGCCCATCCTCCTATGCCATAGCTCTCCAAGATTTCTAGGATTACTGCTGCTCATAAGTTCCTTACGAGTGTCAAACTACAGCCTATAAAGGTGTCCACTCCTAACTCCAATAGATATGGGTGATTTCCAATCCTTGTGCTTGATCAACACATGTGTCCCCCTCTAAAAAGTACATTATACCCTCTATCCTGAAGAACAGATACAGAAATCAAATTCATACCTAATCCTGGCACATACAACACATCACGAAGGGGAATAATCTTCCCATTCTCCCTCTAAAACTGAACAGTCCCTTTCCCAACTGAGTTGAGTTTGGACAAGTTTCCCATAGAAATCTGGGTACTGGTACTCTCCTCCTTGTAACTGGAGAAGTACTCTCTAACTCATGTCATATGAAATGATGCCCCACTATCTATATACCAAACACTCTGTGAGGTTGATCTAACCATACAAGCTATGAGTGTGAACTCATCTTCCAATCTACAAGAGAGCTCATCTGCACTTGCTGAAGCTGCCACCTGCTTCTTGCCCTTATTTTCATTCTTCTTCCTTTCTAGGCAATCACTGACATAGTGGTCAAATTCATGACAACCAAAGCACTTGACCTTAGATAGGTCCTTCTTCTTCTTCTCACCTTGTGAGCTTAATCCTTTGCTAGACCCCTTCTTTGCTTTCCCTTTACCCGCTAGGGCAACGTTTTCCTATTCTGCCTCACTTTTCTGACTCTTGTTGTTGGCTCCATTGACAAGACTTAGTCTAAGCTCCTCCTGAGTGAAGTCACTCCAAAGTCGATCCCAACTTGGTAAGGTGTCTCGTCCATTAATGACTTGAACAAAGACATCCCACTGCTTAGTAAACCCATTTAGGGCTATTCTTACTAGCTCATCATCATCTGGCTTATCTCCAACAGCTGCTAACTCATCCTTGACAAGTCTGAGCCTAGTGAGGTAACTTGTCACGTCCTCTCCCTTATTCATTCAGGTATTCCTCAGCTTTTCTCTGATAATCAACTTCCGATTAGTGGGAGCATTCCGGTACAGATTTAGAATGGCTTCCCACATCTTTCTTGCAATATCTAACTCTGCAATATGTGGTACTATATGATCCTTGACACCATCAAGGATGATCCTCCTCACCTTGGCATCGTCCTTTCTATATGTTGCAAGTTGTACTAGATCTGTAGGTACAACTACAGTAGTGGTCACATAATTCTTGATTCCACTCTCTTCTAGCAATAAAGAAATTTTGGCTTTCCAAACACCAAAATTAGAAGCTCCATCCAATCTGTCCTGATCTCTTAAACCAACTGAGGCCATCTCAAAGGTTAAAACAAATAATAATTCTAAAGAGGTTAAACTAGGTTTTATAAACCCCCAATTTCTTCACCTAGGGTAAATCTCTTCTACCTTAACTTAGCTCTGATACCATGTGAAAAATCTATTACAGTTACTGATTATTAACCTCCTATCTTTGATAGATTATCTGATCAACAAATATCGAAAAATAACACAACTGTAACTTCACAAATAAAAACCCATAAAATATGCAACACAGTGAACACGAGATTTTCGAACAATTGTCCTTGGAAAAACCCCTAGGGGAAAACCAGTACTACAGATGAGAAATATATTAAACTTCAGCAAATTAAGAGATACAAAATTCCTTGCCTCTCACTGGTAGAACTTAGACAATCTCCCAATTCCTCCTGCTGATATTCCTCCACTGCTATCCCCAGCGCTATCACTGTGCCACTTGCTAACACTGCAAGACTTGTTTACTATCACTGCAAACACATTTGCTATCACTGCAAATGCTCTCCAAGTTGTGTTTTAACAAATCACCCAATGACCTCTTTTTATACTACTCTCGTTGAAAATCAATGGCCGAGATTAATACAAATGAACGGCTGAGATTAAGACAACTCAATAACCACTAACAAACTTGGTTATGAGGTGTCACCTAAAAAGAGTCAATATTAAATAACAATTATTTTTATCCTAACAATATTTGTTTGACAAAAACAACCATTTTCTAAATTCTAGGCCAGGACGAACAGCTGTTCAAACTACCCATAACTAATGCTGCTATTTCCGGGTGAGGACAAACAGCTGTCCAAGCTACCAAAATTAACACTGATTTGGTGGTGTTTAATCGCCTCTGCATATGCAAAATGCAATCTTCACTTGTGTGGATCGATAAATGTGAGTTACCCATTTTGGATACACGATCCCAGTTGTGGGTACCCTGGTTTTCAGATCAAATGCCTGGAAAAGGAGAAGGAGAATGGGAATTCTACCAAGGAGTTCGCTCCATTTCTTGGTGCTCTTGTAAACGGTAGAAACACAGACTTAGAGATCCTGCACATCAATTACACAGGCTCTCTGATAATAAATTCCACTGCTCTGAAAGCCATGTCGTGTCATGAAATAGATGATGCTTCTGTGGAGTTCGAGTTACCTGCAAATGGGCCCTTCACCATTTCCTCTATCAAAAAATTCGTTGTCATCGGTTGCACATCAAGTGGTTCTTTCACGATTCATGATGTGGGGTTGGGAAGTTCGGGGGGGATGGGGGAGTGCAAATCTGCATGTCTGCATCAACTTGATCCGAGATACTGCAACACATATGGGTGTTGTGAAGCTGGTATTCCAGGAAATAGGAGAGCGATAAATTTCACTGGTGGGGGAATTGAGTATGCGATGTATCCAGGAGTGTGCGGATTCTCCACTATTCTTCATCCACTTACTTGGGACATACCGGATGACGAATATGGTTGGTTCGGGAAGGGACATTACGGCCTCCTCGTTGAGTGGGGCGTGGGGCATCAGAATTGCTCGAGAGCGAAAGAAACAGGCAATTACTCTTGTGCCATGGAAGCGGAATGCATAGACTCTCCAATAGAGGACGTTCATTTGTGCAGATGTTTACCAGGCTATGAAGGGACTGGTTACATTAATGGCACCGGTTGCACAGGTATGATCTCCATACTTTGGAAATCTAGAAATGGTTTTTTTGGGGGGAGACGATTGTAACTCTTTTGAATGTACAGATGTGGACGAGTGCAGTCTAAGAGGTTTGAATCAGTGCGTTGAACCATCGGCCGGCGGCGTATGTACCAATTTGCCCGGTTCTTACAATTGTTCATGTAGGAGGAATTATAGTGGCGATGGCTTTCAAAATGGGACAAGATGCCAGCCGCCGAGCTCAAATAATTCCCTCATGCGTGCAGTTGAAGGTAACCACATTGGATGTCTTCAAGTAATTAGACAATATAGGTGTTATGTTTTTTAATTATATTTAAGGAAAGTGCACCAATAGTTATTATAGGTAATTTTATGCATTCATAAATAGTAAATGAGAAATTGAGTTTTAATGATTTCTTCTTGCTGTTTCTTAATGTGAGGCAATTGTTCATAGATTAGGAGGCATAACTGTTTATAACTATTGGTCTGGGTTCTAGATAGCAACTATTTATGCTCTAGGATATGATATGCACATAAGGGTCAAAAAGTAGTTACTTCATGTAATGCCCCACCAAGGAAAATTCTCACAACATAGGGTTAAATATGCACCAAATAATTTAATTTTTTGAAGCATGTAAGTAACATCATGAACATAATAGCTTCCTGTCCCACCATATGAACATGTAGAACAATTAAGAAACAAAAAAATTGAGCCATTATGGCCCACTATGTTTCAAGCACCAATCTCCAAGTGCGCAATGTCGCCAAAGTTAGAGTACTATGGATAGAGGCCCATGAAGACACCACCACACTCGTAAGGGAGACTTCTAAAAGTGGTGTAATCCTTACTCACAATTTATAAAGAACAATCAAACAATATAAAATCCCAAAAGTAGCCTCCACTCTCCGATGTGGGACTAAAAAGTCCCTCATACTATATTGAAAATTGTGCATCTAGAAGAGCCAATGACTTATTTTTCATAGGAAAGCATTGAACCCAAATCAAACATTGATACCAAGACTTTATAAAGTAAATGAAATATTTGCAAACTTCATTAAACTTCCCTGATCAAAAATTAGTTAGTACAATGAGCATTTATTTTTGTAAACAACTTGAGAAATGGATCACATGATTGCATCTACAATCAATATCCAATCTTAAATGAAGACAACTTCCTTCCAAAAAATATTATGAGGCAAAATCCTCAGAAAGCCACTAGCAAAACTCAACAAGAAAATGATATTTCATGGCCAAAAATAGATGTTGGCCAAAATAAAATTTCCAACCTTCCAAAATAAAGAAACTAGCCAACAATTACAATAATACAGGCCCAACAAAAACTACTGGAAATTTATCAAATAGTTGATGAGAACTCAGTTACTAGGAGGGGGTTGTAGGGCCAACCACTTTGATACCATGTTGATGCACCCAATAGCCGAATATGCAAACCATAAAAAACCTCCATATGAATAACAAGAAGAAACTATTTCACTACTCAATGATTATTGTGTTGATGAGAATAATTCATTATGCAATATAAAAACTCTGGAGTATATAGCCACGTGTGATGATATACGGGAACAACAACCTCCAACTACCTCAATGACAAGAAACTATATGTATATGGCATTATTAAGTAATGTACGACTATGTGCAACTAAATACTAAATATTTTTACTTGAGTAAAATTAAGTAAATATGCATGGTATAAACACATACACTAACACATGTCTCTTCTCATTGATTAGTGTAGAAAACAATTTTTCTAGATCATCTATCTTTCATTGCATAGGAGAGCTTGATTGTGTCTATTTTCTAGGGGGGTTGATAAAATTTTTTTGTTGTATTAATCATGGTTTAGAAGGGAGTCATGCACATAAGATATGTTTATCAAAAAAAAGGTAAGTACATCATGGATGAAGATGATTTAGTCTGATTATACAAACTTTGAGCTATAGGAAATCAAAATAGAGTATTTGTTGATACACAAATATTTATGAGTAGTAGTCTGTTGAAGTAAACCATCAACCATGAGCGATAAAGATTCAATTGTGTTAGATTAGAAATATAGAAGCCTCATTTGACTTTATTTGATAGAATGATTGCTCCTAAAATTTTCAAATTCACTGCTAAACCCCTCTCCAAAGTCTAGGAATGTTAAATATTAGGTCAAAATATTAATGAGAAAGGCTTTTCTACAAAATAATATGTATTTTGAGGATGCATGATTAGGATTTAGTGGCGGAGAACCTAAATACATTTAGCACAATTGTAAGATGGTCACAATTTGTTGGCATAAAGATGAAGGAAGAAAGCTAATACATGGTCATACCATTATGATCTTTTTAAAAAAATTGGGACAATCTAGTGATGGTCATGAGAAGCACTATGTAAAAACTTGTGCTTGATTCTCAAGCTAGTGGCTTCTCTTATTATAAAGTAGATGAGATAGAGATATTTCAAATCTATTATGAAAGTGATCATTTTCCATACAAACTAGAAGAAAAATGAAAAGGACAAAATAATATCTATGATTTAGTAAAGTTTATGTCTCCTAAAGAATGTAAGCCAGTATGATGGAGATAAGATATGAAATGCCAATTCAAGAAAGAATGTAAGAAGAGCAAAAGAAAGGAATGTAAGAAGAATAAAATAGAAGAATGAGTTGAATGATGAATCAAATTCTAAATTTTTCCAAGATGAATCAAACAAGTTTTTTATATACCTTACCATGTATGCATGTGGGAATGCATTTATGGTAAATTTAACACATTTTCCACATGACTCGTCAAAGGAAATGGTATTTAGCTTTGGGAATTTTGATGGTGGAAATGTCTACCAAGGTAATGATTATTCCTTAATATTTTCCACATTTTTGGTTAAAGATTAGATCCTTTAATGGGATGATGAAAGGTATTGTAGAAGTTTTACTAATCCAATGCTTGACATGAAACACATTATTTTATTAAGATGAATATTGTGGGAATACATGTAGTTTTTAGTGGTGGTGGGTGTAACATAGTTCATATATCCATGGTATTAGAAAATGGAGTTCAAGTTTGAACACTTCTCCACCTTGATGATAGCACCTACATTTATCATAATAGTTTAATGGTTCCTCCAACATCTACAACTATTGGAAATTAGTACTTGGGAAAAAGGGATTAGCTACGTCAAAAATTATAGAAAAAAAATATATAAATTAATCTCTAGAAAGGGGAAATGTTATAGGGTTTCCCAAACGTGTTGTCACCACATAAAGAAAGTTACCACATGAGAGGACTATGTTTTGGCAATTATTAATTAGCCACATAGGTGAGAAGGGTCTTAGGACCCTTAAAACCAAAATTAATTTAGTATGACTGTCAAATTGATTTCAAATGATTTTTAATTTCGTGAATATTATATCTATTGGTAATACAATTATGTTCATTTTTTTTAGGTTCACATATGCCCTGTCTAGGATTTTAACCCTATTCATAGTTATATGTTTGGTCTTATAAATCTTCCTTCGCTATTAAATATTTCTATTGTGTTTCTTTGATTTGATTTTTCTATAAGAGGAATTAAGTGAATTGTCCAAAGCACAAATCCAAGGTATTTAGTTGGTTTAAAGAGTTTAAGGATCTTATGAAAAATTAGAAAATTAGAAATATGAATATGTTCACAACATATAATTGAGGATAATACTGGTTAACTAAGTTCTAAATGTAATAAAAAGAGAATAATGTTGAATGGTGTAGGGGAACACCATAAAATCCTTGGTAAAATGAAGTTGTGAATAGCATGAAGAAGTCATTGATGGAGAGAGAAAGGAGTATGCTTTGTGGTGTCAATTTGGGAAATAAGTTTTAGGTAGAAGTAGCTAGCATCTAATCTTACTTAACATGTCTCTTTCATCAGTGCTTGTGGATAAATCCTCCTTTGAGGCTTGAGTGGGCATGAATACCCCACTTCATCTTTAAGTATTTAGTTGCAAGGAATATACTCAAAAGTTGGATCATAATGTAGTAAATTTTATCTTTAGATTAGTTATTGTGATGGTGCGAAAGGATACAAGCTACATATGAGATCTTGTGACTAGAAAAAAATGGTATAATAAGAATATGATCTTTAGAGTGGTCACACATGTGTATTTTTTTATAGTTGAGAAATTATGTGAGAGTGTAAAGTATATAGTGTTGTTATAACCAAAGATTGAGAAATATTCATTTGAGGCTAAACTAGAGATTTAAGATGGATATAATTAGGCTAGTGTAGAGATCATAGATAATACAGAAGAACAACCTCCAACTCAACTTTTGAGGAGCTCCACTAAACAAAGAAGAAATTTATTTAAGGGTATAGTAAACCTAATTTTACATGTAATTTTTCTTCGAGTACCAATATAAGAAAACCTTTAATTATAATTTAGAGAATGAAGTTGACCGTGGATGATGAGATGGATTGTTTAAAGAAGATTTATGCTTGGGACTTGGATTAGTTTCCAAAAGGTAGGAAGCATGTTGGTTGCAAATGGCTCTTCAAGAAGAAATTTAGTTTTGATGGTAGTGTTGAAAATTACAAGGCTAGATTGATTGTGAAGGGATATTCTCAATTAACAAAATTTTGATTATAGTGAAAGTTTTTCTTTAGTTGATAAAATAACATCCATTTGGTTCTTATTATCAAGCATGTGCAGGATCATGGCATGCCAAAAAGTGGCAATGTGAAAAAGAAGTCCTGGTTCATAGACTCTTTGAAAAACAAATATAACTTTCAAACAATATATAATTTTTGAAATCTGAAATATGCATCACATTCTATGCTTCACCTAATACAATAATAATAAAAAATTCTTTCAATTTGATGAATTTTAGACTAAGTTAAGGTGGTCAAACACGAGAGTTTTAATATTCAGAAAAAATTATAGCAAAAAAATCATAATTAATTATTTACATGGAAATTATTTTTTTTTAAAAGTATATAGCACATCCGGACATGAGTTTAATACTTTTATGTAGAATCTTATACAAAAATATTATCATTTGATTTTGTTTAATATGGTCAGACATACACCTACTTGTTATCTTTTCAGTCCTCATTGACAAACTTATTGAAAAATAGCTATAACTTTCATACTGTATAAAATTTTTGAAATCCAAAACATGTGTCACATTCTATGATTTTCCTACTACAAGAAAAATAAAAATAAAATCAATTTGATAAAGTATAGACTAAGTTAGCATGGTCAGACACGATAGTTTTTGTATTTTGGAAAAGTTGTAGAAGAAAAATCATAATTAATTATTTAGTTGGAAATAAATTACAAAAAAATATGTGTCACATCCGGACATGAGTCTACTACTTATATCTAGCATATTGTAAAAAAAAATCATTTGATTGTGTTTAAGGTGGTCATACATACACCTACTTTTAAAAAAATTTCCTGAAATTTTCGTACTACTACATTGAAATTTGAAATTTTCAACATATAGAATAATTATTTTTCAAAAAAGGTCTAGTATCTTAGAAACTAAATTCAATTTTGTACAGAATGTCTTGTTGCATATTTTTGATATAAAACTTGTAACTTGTTCAAATTTTTATGTCAACTTTGTTAAACCTGATTTTCTGAATTTTCATTGCCACTTAAGGGCCTAGTTTGTGATACCATGATCCTACACATACCCTATCATAGTAATAGCTTTTATTTTTGAGACTAGGAATATTTATGAGAAGACAACCTTCCTTCATAGTGACTTGAAGAAAGAAATCTATACATGACATAGCTCAAGATTTACACTAAATCTGGGTCATTGGCTTGTTGATTGAAGAAGTCTTTATATTTTCGTAAACAATCTCAAAAAATATGGTATATAAAGTTTGATTCATATGTTTTGAAGTCAAATATTTTTTGTTCAATGTTAGAACACTATCTATATTAAAATTTGATGGTGATCATTTCCTTGTCACTTTGTATAGGAACAATATGTTGATATTTAAAAACAACTTAGGGGTAGTTATGGATCTATATTGTATTATCTTTTGTTATAGTATGACATGAAGAATACAAATTTTTTTGAGGTAACCCTAGACATGGAGATTAAAAAATAGATAGATTTAACAAAAATATCTAGTCAAGAAAGAGTAAGTGTGTTGAATCTATGTTACAATAATTTAGTATAATAGAATATACACTAGTGATTATTCTTATCTTAGTGGGGAATAATCTATCAATTGAATAATACCTATCTTCAATTGTGGAGATGGTAGATGTTTCTCATGTTCGCTATGCTAGTGTAGTCGATACTCAAATATACGCTATGGTCTATACCATACTAGATGTTTCCTAAGTGTCATTATATTTCTAATATTGTTAATGAACACTAGGTAGTAGAGAAGGGAGTCCTTAATAACTTTGGGATACTATTAATAATTCCATTTTTTTATCAAATTAAATAAAATTTTAACTTAAGTTAGGAGGAGATGTAGAAAATAGATGATACAAGAATGCTTATGTCTTTAATATATTTGGTGTTATAATTAATTGGATGAACAAAGGACAAGATTTCACCACTTTATCTAATACAAAGGTGTAAGGAAAGTATTTAGTTTGCATGTACAATTACCGAGAAGATGGATAACATTGGGTGGAGTTCCCTAGTTGATAGACTAAGTTTCTAACTTATTTTTTGGTCAATTTTTATTAATTTAGATGTTTATTTCAAACTATTTTTCTCTCATGGTTTTAAAAATAATATTTGGTTTCAAGTTTTGAGTTAAACCTATATACACTAGTGCATAGTTTTAAGATATATGATGGTGAATAGTTTGGAGATGTATGATGGTGCATAATTTGTAAGGGGTGATGTGTCGATATTTCTCTTATAAAAGCTTGAGCGTGTTTATACTGTAACTAGACTTCATAATATGAAAATGATGTTCCAAATTTAATCCCAATTTTTTTCCTAGAATATAATTACTATTTAATTTTGATAAATGCCTTACAATTCTGTAGTATGAAAATGATGTTCCAAATTTAATCCTAATTTTTTTCCTAGAATATAATTACTATTTAATTTTGATAAATGCCTTAATTTTGATAAATTACTATTTGATCAGCTCCCCCCTATCAATTCTTGCTTGACACTCTGGCTCACCTCCTCCCTTCTAGACAGGAGTTGAACAAACATGTCAGACTTGACATATATAGGCAATATATCACCACGACCTGGATTGACCCATGTGGGGGTTTGCGCCTGAGGATGGCTTTTTATGCTGAGCACTTTCTAGACATTCGGGATGGGATTATTGGTCTTCCTAGATACTTATCTCAGTGTTGGTGCCACGCGCTTCGCATTACGCTAGGATCTTTTCAGGTTGGATCTCACCGCCTTCGAGTCTAGACAGACCATCACATTGACAAAGATGATCGAATTTGCAGGTTATGCATCATGGCCAAGATTGAGACTGAGACACACTTCATCTTCCATTATCCTACTTACTATGAGATCAGAGGGAGATTCTATTGCTTATTCAAAGGGTGTAGTTCCTTGACTTCTTTCTTCAACTACACCGATTAGAGATGCATGTCACTTTATCTTCGTGAGACTGTATAGCTCCACGAGCATACCCTACAACTTCTTTTCCCCCAGAGACAGATATCTGATCAGCTCATTATGGCCTTCTTCTCGCCCTCATCTCCTTTATGGGGGGTGAAGCAGCCTCACATTGCCTCCATCACTGGTCACTCTAGATCTACGAGACCCCGCGACACCTTTACCCATCAGCGACACATCTCTAGTAGCTCACAGTGATGACTCAGGGTTTTTGCTCATTTGGATCATTATCCTTCAGTGATGGACTTCTTTCTTCCTAAAAATGATGCTTAGTCCTTCAATTGTGTCTGTTCTTCTTGTTTGCTATTTCTTGTTCTTTTTTTTCTCTTGGTTGCTTTCCCGACCACTGTTTGGTGGTCTGTTGGTTCATTGTTCCTTTTTCTATACATTTCCAGTCCCTTAGACCCTTGTTGGTCTCTTGTTGGACATTAATAAATTTATCTTATCTTATCTTATCTTACATGCGTATTTTTTATTTATAAAATTGTTATATCTTATAAACATCTCTTCTGAGTAGTTAAAATTATTAGTATTTTTGTTGTCCATTTTTCTTTCAATTATTTCTATATTTCTTTATAGCTAAAAAGGTTAGTTAACAATAATTTATTTGTTCACTAATTTGACAGGCATTATTTCTGCATCCATTGGGGTTCTTATTGTAGTTATTGTATTATTTGGTGGCTATGGAGGCATCAATTGAAACTTGTAGGGGATGAGAATTTCATACAAAATGGAGGTGTTGAGTTGCAGGAACGTATATCTTCTATGGGAGAAAGAAAGATCCTGCGAATGTTTTCTGAAATAGAGTTAAAAATTGCCTCAAATAATTACTCAACAGATCTAGGAAAAGGTGGCTTTGCAACTGTATACAAAGGATTTCTATCAAATAATGTTCCCATTGCGATAAAAAAACATAAAGCATTTTCCCTAGAGTTCATTAGTGAAATTGTGATTTTATCCCATACCAATCATTGAAATGTAGTGAAATTGATTGGGTGTTGCCTTCGTACATAATTTCCATTACTTGTATATGAATTTGTATCAAATGGGACACTCTTTCAACATCTACAATCTCCAGATAAGAACATTCCTTGGGAAAGAAGACAACAAATTGCCATAGAGACTACTGAAGGTATATCATACATGCATCATGAAGCCTCTCAGCCTATTTTCCATCATGACATAAAATCCTCAAAGATTTTGCTAGATGACACATTCACACAAAAAGTAGCAAACTTTGGTATTTCTTGCCTGAGACCTTCTAATGAAACACATTTGAGTACTATGTTTCCATTAGGCACTCCAGGTCATGTGGATCTAGAATATATAAGGAATAACCAGTTCACAAATAAAAGTGATGTTTATAGCTTTGGTGTAGTTTTGTTGGAGCTTCTCACTGGTTTAAAACCTATGTTATTTATACAAGGATCTAGGTGTTCTTTGTATGAACACTTCCTATCCACAATAAATGACAATCGAATGTTAGAAATTTTAGATCCCAACATAGTGAAAGAGGAAAACCGAGTACAGATGGAGAAAATGGCAATGTTAGCAAAAGAATGTTTTCAAGTGAATGCAAATGAAAGGCCATCCATGAGAGAGGTAGTGGAGGAACTTGTTTGGATTCATGATACCAAAAAATAAATAAAGAATTTATAGTGATGCAAGTTTTGTGGAGCACAAGAGAATTTCTGTAACAACTAAGAATTATACTTGTCCACCTATCACATTAATTACTTCAGGGCATTGAATCATACCAAGATGTCAAATATGTATTAAAAATGATCAAGAAAAAGAAGAAAATGTGTCGAGTTAGTCTTCATTTATTATATTTAAGAAATGAAAAATTGTACAATGATCTTAAAAGAGCTAAAGATGTATAGTGCTATTAATTTGGCATTGTAATTTTTTCCAATGAAATATTTTGTAGGGTGCTAAATATTTAGTTGGAAATCCAATTAATCACATGTGATTTATTGGATGTTTAAAGTATGATTCATCTCCTATTTTTATGGATGTTTATGTTGGGATAAGGTGTTGTGCACCTTGAGTAATGTCTATAATGTATTATTTAATTATTATGTGTAGCGCACCAAGGGAAACTTATATGGACATGTATCACTAGGAGTGAATATTATTGGGATCATTTTATATGTTTTATTGTAATATTGGAAATCATATTTAATGTAGGTATCACATTGAGATACTTATTTAAAAGTGGGTAAAAATATTTAGTAAAGTGAAAATGTAGTACCCAATATTAAATAAGGGTTCAATGGTATTATATTCACATGGTCTTGTGGTACATGGTTTTATTTTACCACTAGTTATATTTTGAGTGAGCCTAATTCTACAATAGAAGGAACATGCTAGTGAACACTATTAGGTTTCCACAATCTATATCAATGTATTTTCTTTATTTTGGGTTCAATAGTGTAACAATTTATTAGCATCAACATTTCAAATAACACTATATGCTTCATTTTATTTCATTTTTGCTCTTTCATCTTGATGACGGATCATGTAGTGTGATCTAAGACATTGATGCTAAAAAAATATTTTCACATTGAAATCTAGAATAGAGGAAAAATGATTACATTGGATGGTTCAGTGGATTATCATTATTGAGTCTTCTGAAGAGTTCATATGTGAATTATGGCATGAGATGGGCTGATTCATGTTTGGACACCTAGAAGATGCATGAGACATGCATGATTCTTTAGAAGAGTTAATTGTAACTCAGGAAGTGCTTTGTATTTGTTGGTGTGATTAAACTCAAAATTTTTACTTAGCTCCTAATTCCACATCCTACTAAAGTTACTTAGGGAATGCATGGGATTAAGTTTATTTGTGGAATTGTCATGTATTATAGATTTTCTACCTTATGTGTGTTGGAATATGATGAAGATGATCATGTGGTCAATTTGTAACTATTTTCATAGTTGGCAATAAGTCTTCTAGGTTGATTGAATCTATTATACCCGTGATAAAGTTTATTGCATAAGAAATGCTCTAAGTATCCAATGTATCGGTGATAACACTGTTAGTCATGGTAAATACATTGTGTGGTGATGATTTGTAATGTTCTAGTGGCACGAATGGTCAAGAATTATCTACAAATTTAGGCTTGTATGCCTGGAATTTAAGACTGGATGTATGCAGGCCAATTGGATGTAAATTATTGGTTCTTTGTCAATGAGAATACTAGTTTAGCTTGCTCAATCTATTGTTTGGTATCAATTTTTGTTGATTTTCGTTGTGTTGCCTCTAGTTGCAAGATTGGACATATCCTTTGGGGATTTCTCTAGTCTTGACTGCATCATGCTGACATTAGTATGACATCACTCAAGTGTCTCCAATAAAGAAACCTCATCAGAGAGACATACTTTGGTAGAAGTGAAGGTTGTGGATGTCTCTATGATGTTCTTAATTAGCAAGACATGACCATATTGGGAAGACAGACACTAAGGTCTTTTCTTTATGTTATTTATTATTGGGATGACTTGTTGGCCTCTTGAAGATGCCACATATGGTGTCTCTGATAGGACTTACAACAAAGGAAGTAGAAGACACACTATTAAAAATGGTATTAACTACATCATGATGATGATGAGCGTCCATTTTTTGGTATGTCAACTTAAAGGAATGCAAATCACAACATCTTAATATAAAGGTGCATCCATGTTACTGTTGATAGTCATAATGTTGAGCCCAGTCAAGATTTAGAACACCTTTTATTGATTTCTAACCATTTTTGTAACTATTGGAAATTTTTGGCACCATTTACCAATCAAAACTAATCGATCTAAGATAATTTAGCATGTCATAAAATTCAACATGTTTTCTACCTTGGTGTAAAGTGCAGTGTGTTTTTACGTCTTCAAGACAATTTATAGTCAATGTGAGTCTATAGAGGGTCTTTCTAATAAAAAGGTGCATTGATATCGGTATGAGATTCTCTAGGTGTCTCTAATAAGATATCCTCTTCAAGGAGACAGTCTATGGTCAGAGTAAAGGTTGTAGATGTCTCTCTAATGGAATCCATCAGTAAGACATGATGATATCAGGGAGACACATTCCAAGGTCTATTGTTTTTGTTATTTATTGTTGGGATTATAGAGATGTCATATTTGGTGTCTTTGATACAACTTGGAACAAAGGAAGTAGAAGGTACACCATTAACAATGACATTAATGATGTCATAAAGATGATGAGGGTCCATTTTTTGACATGTCAACTTAAAGGAACCATAGCAGATGCCAACTTAAATGTTGACATAGAAGATGCCATCTTTTTGTAACTCTATTATTAATTTGGCATGTATGCCATTTTTGGAAATGTACATGATTATTGTTCATTTTGATTATATAAAACTTGAAATTTGATCCAATTTGTTCATTGTGTGCATACCTTTGTACTTCAAAACTTAATTTTTTAAAATTAATCAAACATTTTTGTTTATTATTTAATATAATAGAATTGAAATATGTTTATCAAAGTCATTGTGGCATGTATAATGTAGAAAAAATTCATACGTGACTTAATTTGTTGTAATAAGGAATGAAAATCCAAAAGATGTAATAATTTTGTCTATTGTGTCAAATTGTCCTAATTGACCAAATAAGGGTCATAGGAAGTTATATATTAATGGGTGGTTTATGTGGTTGTTCTTTCTTGTGGATTTGTTCATGGAATATGTATATTAATATCTACTAACATATTTTTTTTAGGAAAGTTCATTGAATGGATGGTTGATACCCTGAGGTGGAAGTTTGCTTGTGAAAAGGGTGCATGGATGGTGCTATGGTGAAAGTTTGAGAGGTTTTCCTTAAGGAGGGTATATTTTTATGATGGAATCAATTTAAATATGTTGAATGGATGGTTAACCAACTCTTTTTAGAATCTAGAAGTGATTGGAAGGCGAGTTTTGAGAAAGCCCTGGGTTTTAAGGCTTACAAGTGAAGGTACATGAGTTGGGAGAACATGAGAGCATGGTAGCCATTAAAACCCATAAATTTGTTAGTTTCTCATCATAACTCAATGCTTCCCAATGGTTTGGGGTTCTCTCCATATGTATTTGATACAGTTCCTTGTTAAATCTGGCCTATTTTTGGCTCATTTGGCCTAATTTGAGAACTGCAAGGTATTGGTCTTGTGTGTTGGTCCAAAACAATAGTATCTAGTTTTTTAATATGTTGAATAAATTCCAAAAGGGTATCTGGAAGTTTTTTTTGGCAAGTATTTTGGAACAAGTAAGTGAAAAGTGTGAAATACTTGATTTTACCAATGTTGGTTAGTAACCCTTAGGGACACTTTGAACTGGTGTGCTTGTGAATGTTTAAGGGAATCCATTGAAAAAATAGGATTGGAACTAGTGTTTACCTAGAAAACCAGAGTTCTATTGTAGCAGATGATTCAATCCCATGATGAATAGATTGAAAGATACCCAATTTGGCTTGTTTTAATTGAGCAACATTCCAACTTTTGACATAAACTGATATAGGGAAGCCAAATTAAAATGAAGGGGAATCTCCAAAAACTAAGATAGGTAACTGTAGGCCTCCATAACATGGTCATGTAGCACCTGATGATTTTTTGATACCCTGCATGAGCTCTGAGATATGCCCCAAGAAAAATCATTTCTCAATGTTGCTTAGTGACCCTTAGGGACACTTTGGTCTAGTGTTCTCGCAAGCATTCAATAAAATCCATGGGAAAAATGGGATTGTCACTAGTGTTACCTTGTCCAACCAAAGCTAATGGAACCAATGATTTGATCCCACAATGAAAGGTTTGAAATATACCCAATGTTTCTCATTTTAATTGAACAACGCTGCAAATTTTGACATAAATTGAGCTAGGGATGCCAAATTAAAATGAAAGGGAATCTTGAAAAAATAATATTGGAATTGTAGGAATCCATAAAATAGTCATGTAGCACCTAATGATTCGTCAGTACCTCGCATGAGCTCCAAGATATGCCCCGAGAAAGATTTATGCCCAATGTTTCTTAGTGATCCTTAGGGACACTTTGGTCAGGTGTGATCATGAACGTTGAAGGGACTCCGTGGGTGAAATGGGGTTGTCACTAGCATTTACCCAGCCAATTGGAGATAATGGAGAATATGATTTGATCCCAAGATGAATGGTTTGAAAGGTATGAAACATAAAATATGAAATATGAAATATGGAACATGAAACATGAAATATGATAAATGAAATGTGAAACATGATATATCTGGTCATTCTTTGAAGTAGCATGCTTCCATGATCATCTAATAGGTCTATCAAACATGTATATTTCCATCTAAAATATTTTTAACTTCATTTTGTTGTTCACATTCAAACTAGTCCAAAACAACGTTTGTGCACACATAAAGACTTTGAGAGTCAAGATGAAATATTGATCTATTCCACTTTATGTTGTTACTATGGCTTGTGGGATGGATCACACATGTTTATTATAATATTTTCTAACAAGATTTGATAGAGGAAAGAGTGAGAAGTTGAAAATTAATACTATAGGGTAAAGATTGCATGTTGAAGGTGCATGCCCATAGAGGCTAAGGTAATGGATCTTGAGATTTCCCTTAATGAGGATGTGACTTTCTATTAGAAGGTGTTTGAATATGATGATTACATTATGAATCAGCCTATTTTTATTCTAGAAGAGTTCATAAGTTGAGTTTTGAGGAAGCCCTAGTTGGAAGGGCCTAAAAAGGAAGGTTTCTTGGTTGAGAGGGAAAATGAGTGTGGCTAATAAAAAAAACTTGAAAATCCTTTGTTTTAAGGCATAAATTAAGACTATTTCAATGTTTTGAGGTTTGGTACCAAATCTGTTAGTACTTTATTTGTAAAACTGGGATAATTAGGCCTATTTGAGGATTGGCAGGGTACTCTTCACACAGTTGGTCCAAAAGAGTGATATGTGGTTTTGACATATGTTGTGTATCTTTGAAAAGGGTATCTAGATAAATAATTATTTTTTCAATTGTTTTGGGTATTTTGGGAGAAAAGTAAGAAAATGGGGTTGGAAGAGATATAAGGAGTGCCTAGTTTAAGTTCGAGTAGGGATAGATTATCCAATCCATGAATATGTGTTCTTTGTTAGTTGGGACATGTTGGATAGGGTATATAGAGGCCCTAGGAATTTATTGAATCCACATTTGACCTCCATGATTCAATGTAGCTCCTACACCAACAGTATGCATAACAATATATAGTCATTAAATCAATTCCAATAATGACATTTTATGTCTTATCAACTTAATGTGTTTCATTACTTCATATGGCATGAGCCTTTTTAAGAACGTACATACAATTTTTTTTATATTTTACAGTCACATCCATTTTATGGTGTTTAAAGAATAGATTTCTTAAAGATATAGTTGAACATGTTCTTGTAATCACCTAAAAATGGACAAAGATCAAATCAAATAAAATAAAATAAAATAAAAGAAAATCAAGGAAAAAATTGAAGTAATTGAATCACAATGCATATTTATCCAATCAAAATTAAAATCAAGTCTTAATTCAAGATAAATCAAAATTGAGAGCATTTTAATCAAGTGCAATCAAATCAAAATACAATTAAATCAATTAATTGAATAGTCTTGGATTAAATTAAATTCAACCCATTCAAGGGGTACATGGCTAAAATAAATCAATTAATAAATATTAATTACTCTCAACAACCCAAAAGGAGAGGAAATTGAATCAACCAATGGGATTTAAGGAAAGGCATTCACATGGATTAAGCCAAATTCAATCTCAATCACTCAAAGTGAAAGAGAATATTGTCCATTGATCTTGTCTACTTGTCCCAAGCTTTGAGGACACAAAATTTTCATTGTCTTCAAAGGGTGGAACCAAGGACTCAACCAAGGTTTAATCATGATCAAACACAACTACACCTCCTAACATTGGAAAATCTATAAAAGGAAGGCCTAAATCCTTCATTATTATCAACCACACATCTAATAATTGCATTGAACCTCTTGCAATTTGAATTTAGAAAGGCATTTGAGAGCTTAATTAGCATTTACTTTGATATAATTGTTAGCTTTAAATTTGTTTACCTTGTCATTCTCATTCTAGGACAATCATTAATGGGAGCTTACTGAGAGCTTTGCATTAACATTCTTAGTTAGAGAGCCATAGGATGCTCAATTGATCATTAATTTTCTAAATAGTTGCTCTATTGTGGTTTATTTAGTTACTATTTCATTTATTGTTCAACCTTAATTCTATGAAGATACTTTCTCTAGTATACAAAATGGCGCCCACCGTGGGGCTCTAAGCCTCATTTCATCATTTTCATCATATTTTGTATCCTTGTATTTTCACTTTTTCATGAATTTTCTACAGAAAATAGGTGAAGTCACACTTACAAAGCATTCAGTCATGCTTACAATCATTCTGATGATGCTTGAGATCACTTTTCTGACACCTAATAGCTAATAACTCACGCCTGGTTGATCACTTTTGTTCGGTCTTAAATTCTTTCTAGTTGCCTGTGAGATAAAGTGTTTAGCCTTTTTTCGTAAAGTCACGCTTGTGACTTAAGAAGTGTCACAGATTTACTATTTGTTATCGCTTGTGACAGACCTTTTCTACGCACTTTACAGAAATAGTCACGCCTAGTGTCTGCTAATTCACGCTTAGTATTTGTTAAATTGTCTCTTTAAGTAAATCATTTTATGCAATTTTCAATTCTATTTACACTTAGAAATAAATTTTTTACACTTGATTAACTTTCAATGTTGCTTGTGTCACTAGAAAGTGACGCTTGCTATCATTAAAGTTACACCTGGTAACAATTTGATCACGCGTATTAGCTGGACAATGTCGCTTACTGTCTGTTGTCTTAATTTGTTGTCATATTGATCAATTCAATTATCTAACTCTCTGTCTGTATGTTTTTGTTGTAAATGAGTAGGCACAGAAAGGTCCAAAAACTAGAGAACAAATTTAATCAAGAAGGCAAAGCTTTGGCTAAAAAGATCAAGAGGGAGAACTTTGAGCATATTAAAGCGGTTCTTGAGGAATCACAAGAGGAAGAAAACAAGGTATATCAAAATTATCTTAAGGTTGTAGATGCTTACAAGACAAAATTTGTATCTCTCAATTGGATTTTTACTCCTTAGTTCAAGTTTTTCCTTAAAAATTTGCAAATAAGGTGCTTAAGGTTCAATACATAATTCTTTGCTTCTTCAATTTCTATTTGGTTTCTCTCATTATGATTTTTGGTGTTGACTAACTTGCTTGTGGAAAAGCACATTTGGAAGGAGCTATTGCCAAGATAAGGATAAAAATAATGAAATCACTCAAAAATGCCCCTAACTTCGGTTAGCTACAAGGAAAAGGTAAACCTCAACTAGTCAATATTTTGCCTTAAATTGTGGCATTGGTGCATTTCAAAATCTAGTAATTACAAAACCTCTCTTTATTTGGAAAGTTTAGCATTTAGGTCTATGCTCTTCACTTCTTCTAGTGAATCAAAATGCCAAAGGTGTTGAACTTTTTGATTAATAAGAAAGGTTAAGGAATCAAGCACATAAAATCAAAGCTCCTTTTTTGTGGAAGAGAGTAGAAATACTCAAATCCCTATAGTTAGTGGGTGAAATCAATTGAAAAACATTGTCTATTGTGTTTGGGAACTAAAGGAAAATTTAGGGATATGCTCTTCACCTTTTGGTGAACCAAATTCCCAAAAGCTTAACCTTAACTCCATTTTCCTTGCTTTGAATGAACATGCTAGAGAATTAGTGGGCTCACCTCCCAGGTTTTCCTTAACGAGGCCGCTGAGAGGGACAAGACAAAGTGGGATACACTCACTTTTTTTGTTGGAATCCAACCCACTCTAAAATGAAACGCATGCATCCTTAATGGGGTGTGTGACAAATGGATTTTAAATTTTTTGAACTTCCTCTAGTAGTCCTCACGGATTGCACCAAATCATACTTTTGTGCATGTGGGAAGCCCATTAACATACTTGGGGGATGAAATTTTAAAGTCTATTTGAACGGAATCAATATTAAATCCTTGATAAAATAGCAAGACCACCTTTTAGAGCCATGTTTATGAACCAAATCTTGTACTAGGCAGGTTCTTGAAGTGTCTTTTTGTGCAAAACCCATGACAACTTTCTTCAAGTAAAACATTTTATGTTAAGTGGGTAAAAAGAGACAAGTGAATGTGTGATTGTTGTATTTGAAATACATAAACAAGTGAGAGAGATATTCATTGAAAACTCATCTTATATTTTTAAATCTCTTCAATATAAAATCAACAATTCTCGAATCAAGGATCACTTCAAATCAAACCCTTGTTGTATGTTGGTTTCCATGCAATTCCACACATATAGGGTATCATTACAAGGAGATAGCACTCTTGTTTCAAACCAAGGGCAAGAGGTTGAATACCAAAGTCTTTTCAAAGCTTCTATTCAAGAAGAAATTTTTCCAAACCTATTTGAACAAGGACTTGGAGGGATGGATAGAAATTTGGCATATCATAATCACAATACAAACAATGCCAATCATAATTCCAAAGAAACAATTGAGGAAAGGGTTGAGAGAGCTTCCCAAGACATAGACTTCCTAGAGGTATAGATAAGGATAAGGAGAACTTTTTCCTAAACCTAGCCCAAAAGGGAGTAAAGCTGCCTTATGATTTTGATATTGACCAACTCAAGAAAGACCAACTCCAAGATGACCCCATGAATGTTATGACTAGGCAGATAAAGGCCTTCCAAGAACAAATTGATACCATGGAGAAGGCAGCTGAACCTAAAGCCTTTTCTATAGAAGCTTTGTGTCCTTTTCCTTTCGACAAAAGCTTAGCTATGGTATCTTTTCCTTTCAATACCATTTTTCCTAAATATGATAAGTACATGGGTAAAACAAACCCACAGGATCATCTAAGAGAGTTTTTCTCTCTAAGCATAGAGTTCATGCACAATGATACATATCTAATGAGTCTCTTTCCTAGAAGCTTAGGAGGTCCCATAATGGAGTGGTTCTCAAAACTACCCCCAGGAATAAAGACCTTTGAGGAGTTAGCCTCCAAGTTCGTAACCCATTACTCTTATAACATTGAGCATGAAATCACAATTCTCAAGTTGTGTGATACCAAATAGAAAGATGGAGAGTCCTTCTTAGGATTCCTACAAAGGTGGAGGACCGTTTTCGCAAGGTATCCACAAAGCATCCCCGAGAAAGAGAAGATGGAAATCTTCACCAACAATTTGACCTCAGAAATGAATTACAACTTCAATGTCCCCCAACATTTGAAAAACTCATCGAAAATGGGGTCAAGATTAAAGATGTTTTGGTCAAGAGAGGTGAAATCAAATTATTTAAAGATAACAAATCCAACAACAACAACAACAATAATAATAGCAACAACAATAATTATGTGCCTAAGTATTTCAATAATCAAGGGTCCAACAATAACAATGATAAATCTAAATCATGGACAAAGAATAACAACAAAAACCTTGTGAATGATGGAGTTGTGGAGGCCCACAACTTGAAGTCAACCCCTTTTATCCTACCATATGGAGCTAATTCTTCAAATAATGTTAATCAATCAAACAAAGCTCCATATAATTCCAATAATTCTAATAGCAATTCCAACACTTCCAACAATAATGCTAATGTGGATAAATCAAAATCCTCCTACTCCAATTATAATAAAAAGAAATTTACCTACTTAGGTGAACCTTTGGAGAATGTATTAAGGACCTTAGTTACCAATAATTTCATCACATTACCTGATATGAAAGATTATGAACCTGAAGTTAAACCTTATTGGTGGAATGAGGCCCATCACTATGAATATCATTGAAATAGAGGTCACCCAACAAATGAATGCATGAGTTTAAAACACTTGGTGCAAGATTTAATTGACAGGGGAACTATTAAAATTGAGGGACCTCAAAATAATGGAGATCATACAGCCTTCAAAAACCCCTTTTTGAATCATGAAAAGGGTGTGTCATCTAATGCTAATCAAAATAAAAAAAAGGGGCAATGAGAAAGTGAACTTTGCTCATACTTATGATAACACAATAAATACTCTAAGAGAAGAGGATCAAACCATAAATGTTATCATAGTGAAAGATAAATCAAGGGTAGTATCATCAAATGTTGTCACTAGGGGGAAAGCATAAAAAATTATCCTATCTACCAATGCTCCAAAGATTGTGTTATCAAACCAAGCTTCAACATCATCATGAAAACAATATAGCTTTGTTGATCAATTACAAAGAACTCCCACTCAAATCTCTATTCTTGAGCTTCTTAAACTATCACCAATTCACAAGGATATCTTGGAGAAGGCCTTATTGGAAACCAATGTGCCTCTAAATTTGGAGGTAGAAAAATTCCAAAATATCGTAGGGCACCTAATTGCACCCCATTGCCTATCATTTTCCAAACAAGATGACATGTCCCTTAATCATCCTCAAAATCTGTCCTTACATATAGAAGTGTTGATCCATAAGAATAGGGTAAAAAGAGTCCTTATAGATGGAGGAGCCGGCCAAAACATTTGTACCCTTAACTTGGTGAAAGCCCTAGGATTTTCTAAGGAGGCTATTGACCCTAAGAAAAAGATAACCATAAAATTCTACGATGATGAAGAAAGAGCCTCAAAAGGAGTCATAGTATTACTGATTAGAGGTGGTCCCATGCAAAAAGAGACCATATGTTGAGTGTTGGACTTAAATTTGACTTACAATATTCTATTAGGGAGGCCATGGATCCATGAAATGCAAGCCATTCCTTCAACTTATCGTCAATGCCTAAAATTCCCATATCTAGGGCAAGAGATAATTGTAAGTGGGGATCTAAACCCATTCCAATATTGTAATAATGTCAATCCTATCAATGACTCCTTAGTTCCAGAGAATGATTAAGGGTCTATGCCCAATCAAATGAAGCAAGGTCAAAGTTCTAAGGACTTTCCTTTATTGAAAGGAAAAGAAAAGATGGAAGAAGAAGTTGTTATTAAAGATAAACCAAAACTCATTAACCTAACTACATCAACTAAAGGAAAAGAGAAGGTTGATGAGGATAACATTATTGAAGAACCAAAAGAAGATCATACTAAAGCTATCCAAGTGTATACTAAAGAGGCCCATTATCAAAAGATGGACCAAATGATGAAGAATTTTGATAAGCAATGTAAGATCAAGCAAAAAGGAGTAGGTGAATATTCCTTATCTATGATGGACCTAACTTTATCACCCAAGTCCTTTGGAAGACCCTCAAATATACCCCATAGATATAATGAGAACTTTGTGAGGGAAATTACATCATCCACCATGGATGAAGAAGACAATGAAATCCTAAACTAGTTATATAAAGATGAAGAATCAAGTGCCCACGTCAAACATATCCAAAATGTAACTATTCCCACACATCAATATGGGAAAGGGTTTTCAATCATGAAAAAGATGGGTTACAAAGGTCAAGGACCTTTGGACATGAAGAATGAAGGGATCATTGAACCCATAGAATCAACATGGCGAGATTCCAAAGAGAAAGTAGGATTAGGGTATCTTGAAGAAGGATACACCCAAAAACATTATCCCAAGCTATATGATCAAATATTACAATTAGAATCTCATAGTGATGAGGATTATAATGAATGGGAATGGGAGACCCTATCAGATGAGTCATGCCAAGATAAGGCTATTGATGTCATTCATACCTATGCTTCTATCAAAGATAAAGGACCAATAACAGAATCAAGGTCAAATCAAGCATCTAGTTCTAGTCAAGTGATCCTAAATGATGTGCCAAGCATAGAAATAGAGATCAATCAATGGGTAGGTGAGCCATACGTTCCTTCATGGAGACCTACTATGGAAGAATCAAACATTAGGTTTAACCCTCATGATTTTTATCCAACAAAAACCCTAGAGGAGTCTAGTGAGGAGGACTTTGATCCTTCTTCTTTAGAACATTTAGAGAAAGCCCATGTTTGAGATTTCCAAGATACAATGTATCAACCCTCCAATAATGAGGTATACACCCTAAATTCAATCAAAACAAACCCAAGTGTTGACCCATTAACCCTCATCCGTCTAGACTTAATCGAATGGAATGCCATTGAACCAACTACCTTGCCACTTTTCTTAAATGACAACATGGTGTCCCAATACCTCAATGCAGCTAAACCTTCTTCTATCAAAGAATATCAAGAAGAAATGATCAAAGGGAGCATCCAAACTTTCAATCCAAGAAAAAATGAAAAAAATAGAAAAGTAAAAAAATCGAGTGTTGAAACCAAATTGTGGCAACATTAATTCAAGAAAAAAATAAAGAAATAAAGGACATTTCCAAAGGTGAAAACCTAACTGAGGCACCTAAGGAATGGAGTTTGGATGGTCTACTAGAACATTATGAAGAAAGATCTCCGATCTTAATTGAGCCAATAGAAAAGATAAATATTGGATCAGAAACAAAGCCAAAGATCATTCACCTAGTAGCATCACTATCTAGCAAAGAAAGAATAGAATTCATCAAGTTCTTTCAGGAAAAGCAAGTTAAATTTGCATGGTCTTATGATGATATGTCGGGATTAGACCCAAATCTGATAATGCATCATCTAAATATCAAGGAAGGAGCCAAACCTGTTAAACAAAAGCTAAGGAAGATGCATCCTCATATAGCACTACTTGTCAAAGTGGAGTTAGAAAAACTATTGAAGGTGGGATTTATAAGGGCCATTGATTATGCACAATGGATCTCAAATATAGTGCCTATATCAAAAGTAGAAAAATCCATCAGAATCTGCACGGACTTTAGAGACTTAAATTTGGCATGTCCTAAGGATGATTTTCCACTTCCAATTATTGATGCCATTGTGGACTTAACATCAGGACACTCCATGTTCTCACTAATGGATGGATTTAGCAGATATAACCAGATAAAGATAGCACCAAAAGACCAAGATAAGACCACCTTCACATGTGCATGGGGTACTTTTTGCTAGAATGTCATGCCATGTGGGTTAAAGAATGCAGGAGCAACCTATCAAAGAGAGATGATAATGATATTTCATGATATGATGCATAAGTTCATGGAAGATTATGTGGATGACATATTAGCCAAACCTCACTCAAGAAAAGAGCACATTCCAATTTTGGAAATTTTTTTTGAAAGGTTAGAAGAATTCAAAGTAAGACTTAACCCAAAAAAATGTGCATTTGGAGTCCAATCTGACAAACTACTAGGCTACATTATATCTGCAAAAGGGATAGAGGTGGACCCCACTAAAGTATAGGCTATAATGGAAATGGAAGCACCTAAAAACATTAGTCAGATGAGATCTTTACAAGGAAGGATACAATCCATTAGGACATTTATCTCCCAATTAGCTAAAAAATGCCATAATTTCACCCAACTTTTGCATAAAGACACAATTTTCAAATGGGATGACAAGTGTGAAGAAGCCTTTAATCTATTAAAGAAATATCTCATGAATCCACCAATCTTGATGCCACCTATCAGAGGCAAGCCCTTGATCTTATACATTTTGGCAATGAAGAATTCATTGGGGGCACTTTTAGCACAAGAGGATGAAACATGAAAAGAAAAGGCAATTTACTACATAAGTAGAACCTTAGTCAAATACGAGCTGAATTATACATTTATGGAAAGGGCATGCTTGGCTGTAGTTTTTGCTTCCCAAAAATTACACCATTATATGCTAGCCCACAAGATAAGGCTTATTGCCAAAATTGACCCTTTAAAATATCTACTTAGTAAAACAACATTGAATGGAAGGCTAGCAAAGTGGGTGATGGTACTAAGTGAATTCGACATAGAATATGTTGATAGAAAATCAATAAAAGGGCAAGTTATTGTTGACTAGTTAGCAAAAGCACCACTTCAAGATGATCATCCTATACAAGTAGAATTCCCAGATTCAGAGATTGTGAATGTTGAGGCAAAATCATGGCAATTATATTTTGATGGTTCCTACACTCATCATGGATCAAGAGTAGGCATACTTCTAATCACTCCTCAAGGCTCTACTATCCCTAAGTCTTATAAATTGCTATGCCCATGCACCAATAATATAGCAGAATATGAAGCCTTGGTTATTGGAATCAAGCTGGCATTAGAATGGAAAGTGACAGAATTAAAGGTTTATGGAGATTCACAATTAGTCATAAATCAAGTCAATGAAGAATATCAAACAAAAGATGAAAAATTGATACCCTACAAAAACATGGTGGAAAATCTTAAGAATTATTTCATACTTATCACATTTGAACAAGTGCCGAGAGAAAAGAACAAAGTAGTGGATGCAATGGCAACTTTAGCTTCACTTCTGCAAATGCCGGATCAGAGTGCCAGATATGAGTTCTTGGTAGAACAAGTGGATCAACCCATGTTTGACCCTACCCACCCTTACACCATTTTCTTTTTAACTAGAAATGAATCACCTTGGTATGGACAAATTTACACTTGAAAGATAAAATCCTTCCCATAGACCAAACCATGAATCAAAAGAAAAGCTTCATTCGCCAAGCCGCCCGATATATCATAATTTTTGAAACATTGTATCAAAAAATTCTAGATGGAATGCTCCTTAGATGTTTAGAAGAAGAGGAATCAAACTTAGCCTTACGAGAAATCCATGAAGGAATTTGTGGGTCACACTCGAACAAATTAACCTTAGCCAAGAAACTTCTTAGGATAGGATATTTTTGGCCTACGATGGAGAAAGACGCTTGTAACTTTGCCAAAACTTGTAGAAAGTGTCAATTCCATGGAAACTTGATACATGTGCCACACAAGAGCTTCATCCAATGACAACACCTTGGCTGTTCTATCAATGGGATCTAGACCTAATAGGCATGATTTATCCACCATCCTCAAATGGTCACAAATTCATCATCATGACAACTGAGTACTTTAGTAAGTGGATGGAAGTTGTACCCCTATCAACTGCAATAGGAAAGCAGATTTCTTTGTTTATCCTCAATCATATTATTTGTAGATATGGCATACCTCATGCTATCATAACAGATAATGTAAAGCATTTTAAAAACAAAGATATAGAGGAATTATGCACCAAGTTTCACATGATTCAGTATTATTCTTCAATCTATTACCCTCAAGGTAATGGACAAGCCAAAGTAACAAATAAAAACTTCTTGAAAATTTTGAAGAGAACGGTGGACAACTCGGGGAGAGATTGGCACATTAAAATAAACCCAACTTTGTGGGCTTATAAAACAAGCATAAGAATGTCAACAGGGGCTACACCTTTTTCATTAGTCTTTGGAACAGAAGCAGTTTTGCCTTTAGAGGTAGACTTCCATCTTTGAGGATATCTATGCATGGTTTGATAAATGAGGAAGATTATAGGGTCGCGAGGCTGCAAGAACTAGAACTCTTGGATGAAAAATAGAAGCAAGCATTTGATCATTTGAAGGTGTACCAAAATAGGATGTCAAGGGCTTACAATTAGCACATCAAGCCTGGAAAATTTCAAATAGGCGACCTAGTTTTGTGAGAAAATCCCAAGAGCCAAGTAGAACGGGAAAAGAAAGGAAAATGGGAAGCAAATTGGTTAGGACCATTTCTCATTGTTGAAAATTTTGGGACCGGCACCTACAAACTAGCAGATTATGATGGAAAAGAACTTCAAGAACCTATTAATAGCATACATCTCAAGAAGCTCTATACATGAGGTAGATGAAAGAGTATAAAGAGCATCAGATGGAGGAGCATCATATTTATTGTACATAGTTAAAAGAGATCTTGAAAATACCAAAAACATTTGAAAAGCAGAAAAGATCAAAAATAGTGGAAAATTTAGCATAAAGAAAGTAAAAACATTCATATATGATCCTAAAAAAGATGTTGTCCTGGTGAAAACCTAGAAAATAGGCACCTCGATGATGTGAAATTTTTTTGAAAAAGAGAAAAATACAAAAAAATCAAAAAAGAAGAAAAGTACCTTGATGAAAAACCTAGCAAATAGGCACCTTGGTAGCAAAAAAAGGGAAAAAGCTTTAAAAATAGAAAAAAGAGCTAGATCCATTCAATCAATGAAAACCTGGTAAATAGGTGCCATTGAAAGTCCAAGTCAGTCGCATACCTAGAAAGGTCACCTTGTAAATATTGCATTCGCCAGCATTTATATATATTGCATAATAAAATCCCACAGTTGCATTTGCAAGTACCTCAAGATTTTGGTCACCTAATCTACAAATTGTCTGAAATCCCACAAATGAAATCTACTCAAAAGGAGAAAGGATTCATCAAAGCAAGCATTATTCAATCAAAGAATCAATTCATCACACTCGAAAGAGGAACACTTAATCAAATCTACATCCTAATCCAATTTGAGCCTAAAACACAAAATTTGATCCAAGAACTGAAATGACCTTATCTTTATCAGGATTAAAAATATGAAATGGATGGAACTACACTTGACATATGGATTTGAAAAGCATTGCAAAAAAATTTCTAAGTGTTGACTCAATTGATGAAATCATTTCTTTCTAGCGAATCGATGCAAGTGTTAGACTAGACAAGCTATGATGAAAGGATGATATTTTTCTTGATTTCTGAATGACTATCTTAAAATCAAAGTTTTAAATCATGTATTATTTGTCTAAGGACGTGATCATCAAAGAATCATCGAGGAATTATACATAGGATAAAATGGAGATTTCTTCTTGTTTACGCAAATGGATACCTTGGCTATTTTGATCTTCAATATCATAATACCAAAATCCACTTGCAACATAGAATCCAACAAAATTGGTATTTGCACTCTCATGATTGGCTTCAATCAGTGATAGTTGTACCGAAGAGAGATAGGAAAGAAAACAAAGAGGTGAAAAAAGTATTCATATCATCATAGTTGAACTAGTGATGGTTGGACTAAAATGGGATTCCAAAAATACTCAATTATGATTATAAGCTCCGAATTTTAAATAATGACAGTTAGCTGCATACATCTTAGATTAAGTGCATTGTATATATTATTTTTCCTTTCTTATCTTACATTGCAAGGGGGGCATTAATAATCTTGGTGAGTCAAAGCATTAAAGAAATGGGGGAGTTCAAATCAAACGTCTTATCCTTGATTTCAATCAAAAACATGTGAGATTATCTTTTGCATTCATGCGTAGCATTAATCATTATTCATTATCCATAAAACACTTTGCATTCATACATTGGAAAATAGAGAAAAGCATGTCATAAATCCATACACCAATGCATTCATCTATCTATATCATAAAATAAGATACATTGCATCCATAGCATAATCATAAGTAAAATGTATCATAAACACCATATAGCTGCATATAAAGATAATCTCATAACAAAATACATCAAAAGAATCAAGGAAGTGTATCATCATATAAGTGTTCATCAAATGATCTAGTACATCAGTGTATCAAGATACAAATGTCATGAAAGTGATACATCAAGCATTCTGATAAAAAACATCATGAAACATGATACAAGTGACATAAAAAATGAGCAACTCTGTCAAATCATCAAGATCCCATAGCAACACCCGATCCATCCCCAGCACCTAATCCATCTGGACCCCTATCATCCTATCTATCCTATGAGGGAGGAGCCTGAGAAGTGCTCGTTGTGCTAGGTCTCTGAGTCACATGAGTCATAAACTGTTGCATCAAAAGAGCTACCTGATCTAGTCTACCCACAACAGTAGATATATCTATCCTCA
This sequence comes from Chamaecyparis obtusa, assembly GCA_027943335.1. NCBI lineage: Eukaryota > Viridiplantae > Streptophyta > Pinopsida > Cupressales > Cupressaceae > Chamaecyparis > Chamaecyparis obtusa. The sequence continues at coordinate 178,061 of BSBK01001919.1, forward strand.
ATGACTGAACATCCCATGCTACACTATCAATGCTAGGAGCCACATGTGAACTCTGCCCCATATCCTGTGACTGCTGCACCTATGGAGGTACGTGCTGAACCTATGGAGGCACCTATTGTGCTAGAGCCTAATCCTATTGTGCTAAAGCAACCCTCTATAACTGAACTAAGAAATCCTATCCAGTAGGAATCTATCGAGCAGCATCTATATGTACCTGTCTCTTCTGTCTCTACTGTCGATGAGCTCTATGTTGTCTATCCACTGCTTCTCTAGGGCATACCTTAGCTACATCATCCTATCCTCTAGCTCTAGCCCTATCTTAGACATGTCCACCTGTCACTCGTGGTCCATCTCATGCTCTACCAATAGCCTAAGGTGCTCTCTATCCTCATCATCTCTGATGTCTCCTACCACTTCCATCACCACCATCATCACCACCGCCACCATCATCTCTCTCATCCTAGTTTGAGATACACTCTATTGGATCAGTAAAATGAGGAAACCTATTCCAAGCCCACCAGTCTTGATACTCATGAGACATCCCGCCATCTTCAATACCTGCAAGTATCTCCCATCTACAATATGCCAAACCAGCAATCTGATCACATGCAAACTAATAATCAATCAAAGGACCCCACATCGATCACTCTACCTATACATGAGCATATAATGCTCCACCCTGTGGCATAAATAGTACTCTACCATACTAGCAAGACACTCGACCGAAACATAAATGCTCAATAATAGTAGTAGCCTTGCCAATCATCCATCAAGGAGAAAACATATAGGGAAGCTCATCATCGTCCTCCCTCCATCACTCACATCCTATATATGGCCACCACTGAACCTAATCAAGATCATCAATCTGTTGGTGCCAATACTCAAGCTTGACTAGATGATGCTGGACAACCATGTTGCTATACAGAAAATCATACTGGAATCCTCAACCATGAATCCTGTCAGAAATAGGCCTAGTAATGGGAAGATGCTCCCATACCCACAACTATAGAATCACTGCACCTATAGACAAAGAAGTGCTCTCTCTATAGAAAACCTCATGTAAATCATGATACAACTAAGCAAGAACATAGGAGCCCCAATCGAATCGTTGAGGCTGAGCAAGTAAATCCTCAAGGATCCTACCCCATCCAACTGAGAAACCATGACCTCATCGGTCAAGAAGCAGGAATCCACCGATAAGAGCACCAAGAACCGCTGGTAATGTTGGAAAAGAAGAAAATTGTGGCCAAGTAATAGTATCATCATCTATAGTGTTGTCTCCAAACACTCTTCTACAGACTGTGCTATCATAAATGGAATCATAATATACTAACTCTCCTCGGCAAAGAATGTGTAATAGTCTATACACATCCTCCAGAGTGATAGTCATCTCTCCAAAAGGAAGGTGGAAAGTATTATGGTTGGAGTGCCATCTCTCCACCATAGTAGTCAGAAGACCATGGTTCAGCTAGAACTACGACATGTCAAGAAGAAAATTGAGGCTAGACATCTCAACAACACCATACTCTACCAGAGTCAGAGCCTGACCAAGATCAATAACCCATGATGCGACAGACCGTATGTAAAGAACAGAGAAGTGTGCCTGTTTGGTAAAACAAAGGAATCATATCAGTAATACCAGATCAAGGAATTATCTAAAGTCAATCAATTTTATCAAAAGTATCAAGCAATCACATCCAGTACCATTTGTTCATGTCTCTATATCCTGAGAACAAAGTATCAGTATCAATTGTATCAGTTTTCACATAGATTGATTTACCCTATTAGATTGACAAATCATATTCATTGGTACCAATCTCCTGATATCCTAATCAATATTTTTTTTAAAATGCAACAGACCTAATCTTATCATTGGAATTGATCATCTGGAGTTATCAAATTTTTCATCAGGAAAAATCAAGTACAAGTAAAAAAATTTCAAAAATCATTCTAGCATTATTTTACACATACCACATGACATTTCATCTCACACGATACAGAAAAGATGTCAGGTGACAAATTATCTATCCTAAGCGGTAATTCAGGTAACACGCGACACTTTATAATGCTAGGCAACATCTAATAAAGCCTAGGCGACAATGAAAATCTAGGGTTTAACATGCAAAAAAACATATGCAAATTAGCATTAAAACTATTGAAAGACATCGAACGAACATCAAAGATTGACCATCAATGAATTAGGACCTATCATCAAACCAGATCAGAGTATTCTTTGAATTGACATGCTTCACACGTCAACTCAAAGAGGGGAATTTGTAATCACCTAAAAATGGACAAAGATCAAATCAAACAAAATCAAGTCAAATCAAACAAAATCAAGTCAAATCAAAGAAAACCAAGGACAAAATTGAAGTAATTGAATCAAAATGCATATTTAGCCAATCAAAATTAAAATCAAGTCTTAATTCAAGATAAATCAAAATTGAGAGCATTTTAATCAAGTACAATCAAATCAAAATACAATTAAATCAATTAATTGTATAGTCTTGGATTAAATTAAATTTAACCCATTCAAGGGGTACATGGCTAAAATAAATCAATTAAATCAATTAATAAATATTAATTACTCTCAACAACCCAAAAGGAGAGGAAGTTCAATCAACCAATGAGATTTAAGGAAAGGCATTCACATGGATCAAGCCAAATTCAATCTCAATCACTCAAAGTGAAAGAGAATCTTGTCCATTAACCTTGTCTACTTGTCCCAAGCTTTGAGGACACAAACTTTGCATTATCTTCAAAGGGTGGAACCAGGGACTCAACCAAGGTTTAGTCATGATCAAACACAACTACAACCCCTACCATTGGAAAATCTATAAAAGGAAGGCCTAAATCCTTCATTATTATCAACCACACATCTAAGAATGGCTTTGAACCTCTTGCAATTTGAGTTTAGAAAGGAATTTGAGAGCTTAATTAGCATTTAATTTGATATAATTGTTAGCTTTAAACTTGTTTATCTTATCATTCTCATTCTAGGACTATCATTAATGGGAGCTTGCTGAGAGATTTGCATTAACATTCTTAGTTAGAGAGCCATAGGATGCTCAATTGATCATTAATTTGCTAAATAGTTTCTCTATTGTGGTTTATTTAGTTACTATTTCATTTATTGTTCAACCTTAATTCTATGAAGATACTTTCCCTAGTATACAATTCTTAATGGCAATTAATATTTAAGTAAGAAATTTTTAAATATATTTCACACGTCTTTATATTTTGAACGCACAAAATAAAAGGTAAAGTTCAAAAGTAAATGCCAAATTCTTTTGAGGCAGGAATGAGAGGATTGAATACACGTATTTCAATAATATATTTGCAAATTAGGCCCATTAGACCTTTTATATTCAAAATGTGCCATCTAACATGCACATGATAGCTCATTGCCCTTTTTTTACATAAAAATTGGCATCTAATATGTACATGGCAGCTCATTGTCCTTTTTTAATAAAAAAAATTGGCATCTAAATATGCACATCACATCTCATTGTCATTTTTATATACAAAGTTTGGACTCTAAATATGCACATAGAGAACCTTGGAGATATACACAAAATTGTCAAAATCATTCTACCATTGTAGAATCATTCTTCTAGATTTCCCAAAACTAATCAAGAGAACCTTCTGGATTAGATATAACCCTTATTGTGTCAAGTATTACCTCATGGTAATACTCACAAACTTTCCACAAATTCTTGTTAAGAGGTCTACCATGATACTTAATCAATTGAATATTTTTTGCAAAAATAAGGTTAGAGTAATGAAGAATATGTCTATGTGTCTCAAATTCCTCAAACATCTAGGCATTAGAATTCTTGATAGGATACCTACATTTTATAGAACAATAAAGTGAGTTTAACACCCAAATCAATGCAAAGTGTAATAAAAAGAGTTTAATAGGTATGCATACAACTCGACACAACAATGGTACCTTCTAAGTCATGTCCCTATAACAACAATAGATCATGTTGGGTACTGAATATCCTCTCCATCAATAACTATAGTTGTCAATTTCTTTTTGGCCTCAATACAATGACAAAAATAGTAATTTGTTCCTTCTTCATTGTTTTCATGTGCAATTACTGCATATACATGACCTAAATTTAATAAAAGGATCATTTAATACCAAAATCAACATTTAAAGAACTAATAAATTGAGCTTAAAATTAATTTAACCTACGAAATCTAGAGAAATTACCTAGTTCAACTAGGTCTGATACATGGTTAAAATCCATTGATGCTTCAATCTGGTTCATTTGTAGCTCTTTGGGAATTTGATATGTATCTAGGGTTTGAAAAGGTCTACGAGATGATTGATTAACCCACTCTTTTGATTCACATTTTTCCCACACAAAATGCATACACGAAGAGAAAAAGCATGCAATTTGTCTAGTATATATAGCTAATGATGTTGCATTTTAACTTCTAAATGATTGCATGTCGCTTGATCTTGTAAGTGTATAAAATTTTAAATAGTTTTGAATATTAGATTCATGTACCAACCTAAAATATCTAGAAACCATAGACTTACCTACATTACCTCGTCCAAATGTAGACATACTCCAATTCCTCTTTGGTAAGATCTCTTTTCACACATGCTCCTGCACCATCACTCTCTCCCTTTCCATGCCCTTCCTCAATGAAATTCCAAAAATATTGTACACCACTTGTCACCTACATCCTAGTCAACCAATAGAACATCCTTGCATTCTTGAATTGTGTAGTGCAATTGTCCGACCATATTAAGTGTTGGTTGTATCTTATACCTCTTTCCCTTAAACTATGATAGAAAACTATAAAGCATCCTTTCACAAACTTTGAGGAATGAGTACTATCATCTCTAATATAGAAGTGATACTTCCTTATAACCTTTATGTCCTCCTATGTGATATCATGTACATGCATGAATTCTATGTGTAAAAAAATTGTACCTTGTGTAGAGTGGTAATACATAGGTTGCATTTCATTTTGAGGTTTTAGTGTATAATTCTCAAAAAAAATCAATGACTTAGGAGGTTCTTCTAGACCACATTCCTACAAAACATAGTACACTTGAAATAAATTATCTCGATGACTTAGGAGGTTCTTGTAGATCACATTCCTACAAAAAATCGTTAGTGTTCAAAGTACAACATATATAATGATAAATACCATAATACATGGAAAATTCAACATGGACCCTACAACATGTAGTACGTGTATGATTAATCGTAACATAAAATGGTTTTTTCATCTCAAAAAATCTTTGGCTAATTTTAATCTGAGGAAATCTTTGAAGAAACCTTTCATAAAATTGTGTTTGAGTCATGTCTAAATAGTGTTTTGGATGTGGTTCACAGTTTCTAAGTCCAATTCACCTTCTAACAACATCTCTTTGGTTAGGTAAAGCCCTTGTGTTGTCATGCCAAAATTTGTCAATTAAAATTCTTAGTGCATCAACAAAAACCTTTTCCTTAGGTGGGAGTCTACCTGAGAATGCCGAAAGATAATTATTTTTAGGATCCCCAATTTTCTCTCACCTCTCTAAGATATTGCTTAATGTTTTTCTACTTATCCTTAATGACATGCTTGTTTTGTTTATTAAACGAGATTTTTTCATTTCCTTTCCCATTATGGTTGATGTGAGGACATGTCTTGTAACATTAGCATATTTTGTATGTGTTTTCATACAAATGGCTTGGTATGCATCAAATAGATTTCTCACAATAGTTCATTCACTACTAGTTTTGGTTTTTCTTAAGCCCAAAATTCTCATTCTCTCTAAATTTCACATTTTTAATCATTTCAACAACTAATTGGCATCTTCCACTTTGGTTTAACTTTTAAAAATAGTTATTCCAAATTATTTTAACCGTTCTTCTACAATGTCTTTCATAAATTTTATCATGCATTGGACTCACAATATTTTCATCAATGTCGATTAGAAACATTGGTTTTCTATGAATTATTCTAGGAGGTGTTAAGATATAGGCATTCTCTTGATTTTCATTAGGTGCATTATGTGTGTTAATCTTATCAAATTAAAGTGGTGTATATTATTCAAACTCATTAGGTGCATTCATCACATTGATTTGAAATGGACTATGGTCATTGCATTCATTAGGTGCATTCGTCACGTGCATTTGAATTGGTCCATGTTGATCATTTTGATTTGGTGCATTAGGTACATTTATCATGTAAATTTAGATTTTTGCATGTTCATCACTATCATTAGGTGCATTAGATGAAATACCTCCACATAACCTCCTCATATGCTCTCTTTGTCTTATCTTTTTTGTCTCTCATTTTTCATTTGTTCCTCTCTTATTCTTTCCCATTACATTAATTCATGAAAATCCATAATCAAATGGCAAGAAAAATAACAAATGAGCATAATTTTATTATAATATAAATTAACAAACCAAAAAATAAAACAAATCAATCATTTCAAAGAAAAATTTACAAAAGAAGGCAAACTTGACAATTACTATCCCAAAAATTGATGTCAAACAGTGCAATTGGACCTTCAAACAACTTGTAGTGTTGTTTTCTAGGCCGTTGGGAATATATTATATATATGTTCTCATAATGTGTATGGGTTATGAAAACCTCAACCCAACATTAACATTTTACTCATAACTCATAAGGGTTTTGAAAAATTATAGGTTCAACTCTACTTCTCCCTAACCCGTACGGGTTCTTTAAAATAGGAACCTAAGGGTGATGAAAATGAGGTAAAGAGGGCATGAGACGGAGAAGACTGTGAGATACACGAGGAAAAGAGAAGAGGGAGGGGAAGAGAGATGAGATAGAGATCAAGAAGGATAATTATGGCTCATAATATATAGAGATTTTGACAAGAGAGAGAGAGAGAGCATAAAAAATGCATACATGTTATGAAAGGCTTAAATATGTACTTTTTTATTTTCAAAACCTGAGCACATTATGATGGACACCAAAACCTGTATGTGTTTTAGGCTTGGAAAAATGTTTGGTAAATGACCCTATGGCTTGGAAGTCCATTTTCCCTCTATTTAAGTCCCTTTACATGTTTTTACATCTTCCAACATGAATTCTTGACTACATCCTCATCAAGTTTACAAATGATCAAGTGGGTATCTCTAAAATTACCACCATAATCTCACATGTCTTATCATCTTTCTAACCATATAAGTTTTTCAATTTTTGGACAACATTAACATAGTGAAATTTAATTTTCTTTAACAGTGTCTTGACAGGCCTCACAGACATATGCTTACCATTTTTTTTAATAACTTTTGATCTACTTGACCAATTAAAAAATAAATTACATATTAATATTCTACACTTGAATCTATACACTTTTAAAAAATTGAAGATTGCATTTTTTATTATTTTGGTGCAAGTTATGCCCAGTGCATGAACATGTACCTTATTTTCATGATGCGGTCACTTCAAAAATCCATAAAAAAGTACTCAATAGAAAATTATGAAAAAATATACAAATTCTAGATCTCAGTCTTACCTACCATCCTACTAAACAATTTTTCAAAATACTAAATCTAACTATATCTTTTGTTGAGCGCCCGGAAACCACTATGTTATATTTTTCTGAAAAAATCAGGAACAAGTTTTTGTGCACGAAGGGTTTGACCCTCTTAATCTCATTCATTTTTTTTTAAAATGAGTAGTTTAGAAACTAGATTTAGAGTATGTACAATTCTTATTCTTTACAAATCTTCTAATTTTGAGTTTAAGACCCTCCAATATCTCTTTGAAGTTCAGGTTTACCCGATTTTAGAAAAAAAGTGTCCACTTATACCCCCCTTTTTGCACACCATCTTGGTGCACTTACCCAGTTATGCAAATTCATTACAAATTTATGATAAACATAATTACACAAGTAGTAAAATTTACATGTATGTTTTGCAAGTTAGGTGTAAAGGATGTTTCATAACTCCCAAACTATAGCGAGTGAAAATATCCATTAATAAAGTACAAGACTAGGTGGATGCAGCCACATTCAGGTATGAAAACAATTATTCATGTGTACAATACATTTTTAGACAACATTCGAAACAAATAAACATGACACAATATAGGTTCAATTATTAACTACCTTTACACACTCGGCATGATGAATAGTACACAGTGACATACGAAAAAAAAGTTTGTTTAAAATTAACAAAACCATTGGGTTCACCCATGAATGTTTGTGATGAAGGGTGCTCCCCTTAATACCACAAACACATAACAGAAATAGAGAAACAACAACAATATGCAAGAACAAAAAATTGGCTTCCTATTATCTCCACAAATGTGGAATTACAAACTTTCAGAATTACAATATGCAAAGCCACATGGGCATTCCCTTACAATATTTTGTAGGACAAAGCCTCGAATCAATACCCAGATCTCTACCTAGAACTGCCCTAGATAACACTATGGGCCTTCTTTATATAGGCATTTTCCACCGCCCGAGAAGGTTCCAGAAAATTTAGCCCTTAGGGCCGACCAAACTTAGAATTATTTTATTTTTCAATTTATTACATCAAAGTCGGCCCAAAATAACTTTTGAAACCCAAATAGAAATTTTGAAGGAAAATTATTTTCTGCCATTTCAAGTGACCCGACTTCTGAAGACCATAAGTCATCACCAGTTGACCCAATTGATTATTATAACCCCATTTCAGAAATGCCACGAAGTGCTCTATAGGCTTGACTCATGCAAGTGCCTATCACCCAAATTTTTGGCCTCATCTAGGGCCTCTAAAGCCTTCAAAATTGAGTTCAAAGTTTATGTACCCTGCTGCCAATATTGAAAATCTTCAATATCTTCAAAATTGACCAGATCTAGCCATGAAACTTTACTAGCAGGCTGATATGACTGAGATGAACCTCCACATGTAAAGTCAGAACATTCTGAGATCATATGACCAACTTACTAAAAATAGAAAGTTTTCATAAATAGCAGCTCTATACAAGATAGCCCTTATTGAATACAAAAATAAAAATATTTTTTTTGGGTGATGAAAGATTTCTCTTACACCCAGGATGCTCCTGCGTCAGACACCCAGGGTAATTTGAGAAGTGACCCCGTCACATCTCAGATGTAGAGAAAAACCAAGATGATTAACCTCCTCCTTTGTCAGCCATGATGAATCTTCAGCAGGTTGTCCTTTCCACTTGACCAGATATTCTTCATATGTCCTATTCCTTGTGCTTCTACCAACATGACTATTCAGTATATCCTCAATCTCTTTGGTATCTGAACTAGTTGCTGGAATACTCCACTGTGCTGTTGTGATCTCATCTTCAACACCTCCCTCATGATACTCTGTCAGATCTAAAATGTTAAACACTGGTGAAATATTCAGCTCTATAAGCAATTCTACTTCATATGCATTTCCTGAATCATGCTTCTTCAGTATTTTGCATGATCCAAACTTCTTCATTTTCAATTTGTTATATGTACCAACTAGAAATCGCTCCTTCCACAAATGAACCATGACTTCATCTCCAACCTAAAATTTCTTATGCCTCCTTGTCACATCTACCTTAGCTTTATACTGCACATTTATCTTGGTAATATGCTTCCTCACCTCCTCATGGATGTTCTTCAAGTTTTCTACAAAATCCTCAGCTTCAGCACTACTTATTTCTCCTTTATCTATCTTTCTCAACTTAGATGCATTTATGGGACTACTCCCATATACAATCTAAAATGGTGATTTACCAGTGCTCCTATTGACAAAATTATTATATGCAAATTCTACCTGTGGTAAAATCAAATCCCATCTGGTTCGCTTATCTCCAACCAAACATCTCAGCAAATTTACCAAACTCCTATTCACCACCTCTATCTGTCTATCAGTTTGTGGATGATGTGATGAACTGAATTTCAAATCTATCTTCAACTTCTTCCACAATGTACACTAGAAATATCCAACGAACTTAGTGTCCCTATCTGAAACTATACTCTTTGGCAAACCATGCAGTCTCACCACTTCTCTGAAAAATAATTCCACTACATGAACATCATCATTAGTCTTCTTGCAAGGAATAAAATGTGCCATCTTTGAAAATATGTCAACTACCACAAAAATTGAATCATGTCCCCAATGTGTCCTTGGTAAACCAAGAACAAAGTCCATACTGATATCCTCTGAAGGCTTCTCTAGTACAGGTAATGGCTAATATAGCCTTGTATTCTGCTTCACTCCTTTCACCATCTGACATACTCTGCAACTCTGTACAAACTTCTTGACATCTTGTTGCAACTGTGGCCAACAATAATTCTCACTAACCATAGCAAGGGTTTTATCATGACCAAAATGTCCAGCCAATCCTCTGCTATGCTTCTCCTTGATGAGATTCTCCCTCATAGAACTTCTTGGAATGCACAACTGACTCCCTTTGAATAGCATATCATCCTAAATGATGAAATCTAGCCACTTCATCCTGTCTAGAGTAACAAGTTCTTTACAAGCTTTCCAAGCTTCACCAAAATCAGGATCCTCTGGATACAAATTCTTGAGTTCCTTGAACCCAATCACCTCAATCTGCATCTTTGTCAGCAAAAGTTTCCTTCTGCTAAGAGCATCTGCAACCCTATGAGACTTTCCACTCTTCTGTTTCAAAACAAATGTATAAATCTGCAAAAACTCATTCCATTTCAAATGCCTTTGATTCAACTTTCCTTGACTATTCAAATATTGCAAAGCTTGATGATCAGTATACAAAAAAAAATCCTTAAGAAGCAGATAGTGCCTCCACTTCTTCAATGCCTGAACTATAGCATAAAATTCCTGATCATAAATAGAATATTTTTTATTGGCATCATTTAACTTCTCACTAAAATAAGCAATAGATTTACCTTCTTGACTCATAATAGATCCTATTGCAGTACCACTAGCACCACAATCTACTTGAAACACCTTATTAAAATTAGGAAGTGCTAAAATAGGTTGTTCTGTAACCTTTTGTTTCAACAGTTTAAAACTCTTATCTACCCCATTAGTCCACTTCAACTCTTTTCTATCCCCTCTCATTGTTTCAGTCAAGGGTCCACAAATACTGCTAAAATTTTTGATAAAATTTATGTAAAAGCTAGCCAAACCATGAAAAGACCTTACCTCAGTAGCACTCCTTGGAGTAGGCCATTCAAGGATAGCCTGTACCTTCTCTGGGTTCATTTTTAGACCTTCTTCTAAAACTAAAAATCCCAAATACACTAACTCTTTCTTCACAAAACTGCACTTCTTCAAATTAATTAACAATTTCTCATCTCTTAACTTCTCAAACACCATATGAATATGCATCATATGCTCTTCCAATGTCTTACTAAAGATCAAAATATCATCTAGGTACACAATGACAAACTTACCTAGAAATTCTTTTAGAACCTCATTCATAAGTTGCATGAAAGTTCTTGGTGCATTGGTTAGCCAAAAAGGCATGACTAACCACTCATATAGTCCTTCCTTTGTCTTGAAGGAAGTCTTCCATTCATCTCCTTCTCTGATCTGAATTTGGTGATATCCACTCTTCAGATCTATCTTTGAGAAATACACAGCTCCACTTGAACAATCTATAATATCATCCATTTGTGGCAATGGAAACCTATACTTGATTGTGATCTTCTTTATTGCTTTGGAATCTATACACATCCTCCATTCTCCATTCTTCTTTGGTGCTAATACTGCTGGTACAACACATGGACTCAAGCTCTCCTGAATCAACCCCTTCTACAATAACTCATGTACTTGTCTGTTCAACTCTTCACTTTCTGATGGTGTCATTCTATGTGCTGCCTTGTTTGGCAAACTAGCTCCTAGAATCAAATCCATGTGATGACTGATCTTCCTTACCTATGGTAATCCATCAGGTACATTATCAAATACAATATCCTGAAACTCATTCAACAAATCTGCAACCTCTACAGGTACATCCTCTACTTCCTCTTTACCAGCTTTTGGAATTAAATAAAAATAGACATGCTCATGCCTCATACCATCTAGGAATTTCCTTCCATCAATAAAAGTTATTCTTGCATTACCACATACCTTTTCTTCGGTCTCCTTCAATGGATTTAGCTTATGTCGCACTCCATCCTTTGTCAAGGAATAAGTATTCACATGACCATCATGTACAACACATCTATCAAACTACCATGGCCTACCAAACAACATGTGGCATGCATCCATAGGTATGATATCACATTGTACCTCATCATGGTACCCACCAATCTTGAACTTTACTAGGCACTGCTCACTAACCATGACCTTGCGGTCATCCTATACCCAGGCAATCCAATATGGATGTGGGTGTTTCTATCTCTTGAGCTTCAACTTTGTCACCATCTTCTCTAACACCAAATTGTTAGTGCTTCCACTATCAATAATCACATCACAACATTTACCCTCACACTTGCATCTAGTGTGAAACAGGCTCCTCCTTTGTTCAGGTTCATTCTCACCACTCAACAGGACTCTTCTGTTAATCAATGTTTCTCCTCTTTCAGCATCTTTAGAATTTGAGGATCTGGCATCTTCATCTACATGTGCCACTCTGGCCTAGCCTTCATTCCTCATATCCATCCTTCCTTGGTGTTGAAGACACTCAAATGCCCTATGACCTTCTCCACAACGAAAGCATGTTCCACGGAAGCCTCCTCTTCCTGAACCTTTTCCTCTTCCTCTTCCTCTCTGATCTCTATTGTTCTGATCTTTGAAATGATTAGAATTTTTTCCTCTCTGATTTTGAGTACTACTGGCCTCATTCTTTTTTTTTGAATCTTCATTTCGGCCCCCATATGACCGTCCACCAGATCGTCCACCGCAACCCCTTCCATTTTGTCTTCTGTCGAACTTCTTGTTCAGCTTTTAATCTACTTTTAGGGCAAACTAGTATGCCTCTTCAATACTATTCATTCAAACTAGATTCAGCTCCTCCTGAATGCTCGGCCTTAACCCATTAAGGTAATGGGAAACTTTCTCCTTTTTAGCTTCTGCATGGCCTGTTCTAATGAGGATTCGATAGAACTCCTCTGTATACTCCTAAACAGATCTTCCTACCTACTTCAAACTTTGCATCTTCTTCAGTAGGTCAAGCTCATAATCAATAGGAATGAACTGCCACTTCAATTTATCCACCATTCAATCCCATCTTATGATTTTTTCTTTCCCTCTTCTATTTCACTCCAATTGAATCTCTTGCCACCAGATCTTCGCATGACCTTTTATTCTTGCTTTCACGAATTTGACCCTATCAGGATCCTCAATATCTTCATACTCAAAATATTCTTCACATTCATTGATCCATTCGATCAACTCCTTTGGGTTAAGATTTCCTGAAAATGCAGGAACCTTAATATTAGGTCTTTGTTCGATCTTGAAAATGGCCCAAAAAAGTCTTTCTTCCTCCTAGTTCACACCTTTGACTTCTCCTTCTTGATCTTCTTCTTCAGCTTCATCCTCGCTTTCATCTCTGACATTGATTCATTCCTCTACGAATCTCCTCTTGCCATGCTTACACTTGTCTCTGGAGCACTCTAACCTCAGGTGTTACAACACCAACTCTTCCACCACATTCCCTTCATGGAGGTATTTTTGTGATGCACGCTGAAACCCTAACCACGATCCTGGTGCAAAGTGCCTCACAGTCGGTGATCTATTTACACACTTAGGAACTCCTTCTCTGATACCACTTGATGAAGGGTGCTCCCCTTAATAGCACAAACACATAACAAAAATAGAGAAACAACAATAATATGCAAGAACATAAAATTGGCTTCTTATTATCTCCACAAATGTGGAATTATAAACTTTCAAAATTACAATATGCAAAGCCACATGGGCATTCCCTTACAATATTCTATAGGACAAAGCCTCGAATCAATACCTAGAATTGCCCTAGACAACATTATAGGCCTTCTTTATATAGGCATTTTCCACTGCCCAAGAAGGTTCAAAAAAATTTAGCCCTTAGGGCCGACCAAACTTAGAATTATTTTATTTTTCAATTTATTACATCAAAGTCGGCTCAAAATAATTTTTGAAACCCGAACAAAAATTTTGAAAGAAAATTATTTTTTGCCATTTTAGGTGACCCAACTTTTAGAGACCATAAGTCATCACCAGTTGACCTGATTCACTATTATAACCCCATTTTGGAAAGGCCACGAAGTGCCCTACAGGCTTGACATGCGCAAGCACCTGTCACCCAAATTTTTGACCTCATTCGGGGCCTCTAAATCCTTCAAAACTGAGTTTAAAGTTTATGTACCCTACTACCAATACCAAAAATCTTCAATATCTTCAAAACTAGACCGGATCTAGCCATGAAACTTTACTGGCAGGCTGATATGACTAAGATGAACCTGCACATATAAAGTTAGAACATTTCAAGATTGTATGACCAACTTACTAAAATAGAAAGTTTTGATAAATAGCAGCTCTGTACAAGATAGCCCTTATTGAATACAAAAACAAAAATATTTTTTTTGGGTGATGCAAGATTTCTCTTACACCCAGGATGCTCCTGCATCAGACACCCAGTGTAATTTGAGAAGTGACCCCGTCACATCTCAGGTGTGTAGAGGAAAACCAAGATGGTTAACCTCCTCCTTTGTCAACCATGATGAATCTTTAGCAGGTCATCTTTTCCACTTAACGAGATATTCTTCATATGTCCTATTCCTTGTGCTTCTACCAACATGACTATCCAGTATATCCTCAATCTCTTTGGTATTTAAACTAGTTACTGGAATACTCCACTATGCTGTTGTGATCTCATCTTCAACACCTCCCTCATGATACTCTGTTAGATCTAAAATGTTAAACACTGATGAAATATTTAGCTCTGTAGGCAATTCTACTTCATATGCATTTCTTGAATCATGCTTCTTCAGTATTTTGCATGGCCCAAACTTCTTCATTTTCAATTTGTTATATGTACCAACTAGAAATCGATCCTTTCACAAATGAACCATGACTTCATCTCCAACTGGAAGTTCCTTATGCCTCCTTTTCACATCTGCCTTAGCCTTATACTATGCATCCATCTTGGTAATATGCTTCCTCACCTCCTTATGGATGTTCTTCAAGTGTTCTGCAAAATGCTCAGCTTCAGCACTACTTATTTCTCTTTTATCTATCTTTCTCAACTCAGATGCATTTCTGGGACTACTCCCATATACAATCTGGAATGGTGATTTACCAGTGCTCCTGTTGACAGAATTATTATATGAAAATTCTTCTTGTGGTACAATCAAATCCCATCCTTTTGCTTATCTCCAACCAAACATCTCACAAAATTTTACAAACTCCTATTCACCACCTCTATATGTCCATCAGTCTGTGGATGATGTGATGAATTGAACTTCAAATCTATCTTCAACTTCTTCCATAATGTATGCTAGAAATATCCAATGAACCTAGTGTCCCTATCTGAAACTATACTCTTTGGAAAACCATGCAGTCTCGCCACTTCTCTGAAAAATAATTCCGCTACATGAACAACATCATTAGTCTTCTTGCAGGGAATAAAATGTGTCATCTTTGAAAATCTGTCAACTACCACAAAAATTGAATCATGTCCCCATTGTGTTCTTGGTAAACCAAGAACAAAGTCCATACTGATATCCTCCCAAGGCTCCTCTAGTATAGGTAATGGCTGATACAGCCCTGTATTCTACTTTACTCCTTTTTCCATCTGACATACTCTACAACTCTGTACAAACTTCTTGACATCTTGCTGCAACTGTGGCCAATAATAATTCTCACTAACAAAAGTAAGGGTTTTATCATGACCAAAATGTCCAGCCAATCCTCCGCTATGCTTCTCCTTGATGAGATTCTCCCTCATAGAACTTCTTAGAATGCACAAATGACTCCCTCTAAATAGCATATCATCTTGAATGATAAAATCCAACCACTTCGTCCTGTCTAGAGTAACAGGTTCTTTACAAGCTTTCCAAGCTTCACCAAAATTAGGATCCTCTGGATACAAATTTTTGAGTTCCTTGAACCCAACCACCTTAATCTGCATCTCTGTCAGTAATAGTTTCCTTCTACTAAGAGCATCTGCAACCCTATTAGACTTTTCACTCCTGTGTTTCAAAACAAATGTATAACTCTGCAAAAACTCAACCCATTTCAAATGCCTTCGATTCAACTTTCCTTGACTATTGAAATATTACAAAGCTTGATGATTAGTATACAAAACAAACTCCTTAGGAAGTAGATAGTGCCTCCACTTCTTCAATGCCTGAACTATAGCATAAAATTCCTAATCTTAAACAAAATATTTTCTCTTGGCATCTTTTAACTTCTCACTGAAATAAGCAATAGGTTTACCTTCTTGACTCATAACAACTCCTATTGCAGTACCACTAGCATCACAATCTACTTGAAACACCTTATTAGAATTAGGAAGTGCTAAAATAGGTTGTTCTGTAACCTTTTGTTTCAACAATTTAAAACTCTCATCCCCCCCATTAGTCCACTTGAACTCTTTTCTATCCCCTCTCATTGTTTCAGTCAAGGGTCCACAAATACTACTAAAATTTCTGATAAACTTTATGTAAAAGCTAGCCAAACCATGAAAAGACCTTACCTCAGTAGCACTCCTTGGAGTAGGCCATTCAAGGATAGCATGTACCTTCTCTGGGTCCATTTTTAGACCTTCTTCTGAAACTACAAATCCCAAATACACTAACTCTTTCTTCACAAAACTGCACTTCTTCAAATTAATCAACAATTTCTCATCTCTTAACTTCTCAAACACCATATGAATATGCATCATATTCTCTTTCAATGTCTTACTAAAGATCAAAATATCATCTAGGTACACAATGACAAAATTACCTAGAAATTCTTTCAGAACCTTGTTCATGAGCCGCATGAAATTGATCAGTGCATTGGTTAGCCCAAAAGGCATAACTAACCACTCATATAGTCCTTCCTTTGTCTTGAAGGAAGTCTTCCATTCATCTCCTTCTCTGATCCGAATCTAGTGATATCCAATCTTTAGATCTATCTTTGAGAAATACACAACTCCACTCAAACAATCCATAATATCATCCATTCGTGGCAATGAAAACCTATACTTGATTGTGATCTTGTTTATTGCTTTTGAATCTATACACATCCTCCATTCTCCATTCTTCTTTGGTAATAATACTAGTGGTACAACACATGGACTCAAGCTCTCCTGAATCAACCCCTTTAGCAATAACTCATGTACTTGTCTGTTCAACTCTTCACTTTCTGCTGGTGTCATTCTGTGTGCTACCTTGTTTGGAAAACTGGCTCCTAGAATCAAATCTATCTAATGACTGATCTTCCTTATTGGTGGTAATCCATCAGGTACATTATCAGATACAATATCCTGAAACTCATTCAACAAATCTGCAACCTCTACAAGTACATCCTCTACTTCCTCTTTACCAGCTTTTGGAATTAAAGAAAAACACACATGCTCATGCCTCATACCATCTATGAATTTCCTTCCATTAACAAAAGTTATTCTTGCATTACCACATACCTTTTCTTTGGTCTCCTTCAATGGCTTTAGCTTATGTTGCACTCCATCCTTTGTCAAAGAATAGGTATTCACATGACCATAATGTACAACACATCTGTCAAACTGCAACAGCCTACCCAACAACATGAGACATGCATCCATAGGTATGATATCACATAGTACCTCATCATGGTGCCTACCAATCTTCAACTTTACTAGGCACTGTTCACTGACCATGACCTTGTGGTCATCCTGCACCCAGGCAATCCGATATGGATGTGGGTGTTTCTGTCTGTTAAGCTTCAGCTTTGTCACTATCTCTTCTGACACCAAATTATTAGTGCTTCCACTATCAATAATCACATCACACATTTACCCTCACACTTGTATCTAGTGTGAAACAGGTTCCTCCTTTGTTCAAGCTCATTCTCACCACTTAGGAGGACTCTTCTGTTAATCAATGTTTCTCTTCTTTCACCATCTTCAGAATTTGAGGATCTGGCATCTTCATCTACATGTGCCACTCTTTCCTGGCCTTCATTCCTCCTATTCATCCTTCCTTGGCATTGAGGACATTCAAATGCCCTATGACCTTCTTCTCCATAGTGAAAGCATGTTCCACGGAAGCCTCCTCTTCCTCTTCCTCTATGATCTCTATTGTTCTGATCTTGGAAATGATTGGAATTGTTTCCTCTCTAATTTTGACTGCTACTAGCCTCATCCTTCTTTTTCAGATCTTCATTTCGGCCCCCATATGACCGTCCACCATGACCCCTTCCATTTTGTCTACTCTCAAACTTCTTTTTTAGCTTTTCCTCTACTTTTAGGGAAAACTGGTATGCTTCTTCAACACTATTCATTCGAACTAGATTCAGCTCCTCCTGAATGCTCTGCCTTAACCTATTAAGGTAACAGGCAACTTTCTCCTTGTCAGCTTCTGCATGGCCTATTTTGATGAGGATTCGATAGAACTCCTCTGTATACTCTTGAATAGATCTTCCTTCCTGCTTCAAAGTTTGCATCTTTTTTAGTAGGTCAAGCTCATAATCAACAAGAATGAACTGTCGCTTCAATTTATCCACCATTCGATCCATCTCTTGCCACTAGATCTTCGCATGACCTTTCAGTCTGGCCTTTGTGAATTTGACCCTATCAAGATCCTCAATATCTTCATACTCAAAATATTCTTCACATTCATTGATCCAGTCGATCAACTCCTCTGGGTTAAGATTTCCTGAAAATGTAGGAACCTCAATCTTAGGTCTTTTTCCAATCTTGGAAATGGCCCGAAAAAGTCTTTCTTCCTCCTGGTTCAAAACTTCGACTTCTCCTTCTTGATCTTCTTCGTCGGCTTCATCCTCTCTTTCATCTCTGACATTAAGATTCATTCCTCTGTGAATCTTCTCTTGCAATTCTTGCACTTGTCTTTGGAGAGCTCTAAACTCAGGTGTTACAACACCAGCTCTTCCTCCATGTTCCTTTCGTGGAGGCATTTTCATGATGCACGCTGAAACCTTAACCACGGTCCTAGTGCAAACTACCTCACAGTCAGTGATCTTTTTACACACTCGGGAACTCCTGCTCTAATACCACTTAATGAAGGGTGCTCCCCTTAATACCACAAACACATAACAGAAATAGAGAAACAACAACAATATGCAAGAATAGAAAATTGGCTTCTTATTATCTCCACAAATGTGGAATTACAAACTTTCAGAATTACAATATGAAAAGCCACATCTGCATTCCCTTACAATATTCTGTAGGACAAAGCCTTGAATCAATACCCAGATCTCTACCCAGAACTGCCCTAGACAACACTACGGGCCTTCTTTATATAGGCATTTTCCACCACCTGAGAAGTTTCCAGAAAATTTAGCCCTTAGGGCCGACCAAACTTTGAATTATTTTATTTTTCAATTTATTACATCAAAGTCAGCTCAAAATAACTTTTTAAACCCGAACAAAAATTTTGGAAGAAAATTATTTTCTACCATTTCAAGTGACCTGACTTACGAAGACCATAAGTCATCACCAATTGTCCCAATTGACTATTATAACCCCATTTTGGAAAGGCCACGAAGTTCTCTACAGGCTTGACTTGCACAAGCTACTATCACCCAAATTTTTGACCTCATCTGGGGCCTCTAAAGCCTTCAAAACTGAGTTCAAAGTTTATGTACCCTACTGCCAATACCGAAAATATTCAATATCTTCAAAGCTAGACTGGATCTAGCCATGAAACTTTACCAGCAGGCTGATATGACTGAGATGAACCTGCACATGTAAAGTCAAAACATTCCAAGATCATATGACCAACTTACTAAAAATAGCAAGTTTCCATAAATAACAGCTCAGTACAAGATAGCCCTTATTGAATACAGAAATAGAAATATTTTTTTGGGTGATGCAAGATTGCTCTTACACCTAGGATGCTCCTGCATTAGTTTGGGATGTAGCTAAACATGATGCAAAATTGCATGTCGTAATATTTTTAGATTTGGAAAGTGACGTCAAATTTTAACTAAATTTTCAATAGTTGATCTTCATGATCCGTGGCTTCATTGTTGTAATCCACAATGAATGAGGTGGGAAAAATTATGTTTTGCATATTTGAAATATTTTAATTTTGTTTCCACTAAAGTGTTGCATAGAGTTAAGCTGATTGGACCAAGAATTATACAAGCACCTTATCCCATTGTAGAGAGTCTAAGCACATGGATGGTTGCAAGTGGAACTATTAGAACTAGCATGTAAAAATGAAAAAATACTTGTACACACTTGATTGAATATGGTTGTGCTGACATGGACAAGGTTACACACTATCATACATTGTTATATGTGGTCATCTATTTGACATAATACTACCAAAAATTTATATATAAGACCTAATTCCTTTGTTTCTTCCTTATGTTCATCTCATTCAATCATTCTATCACATGTGCTTTAATATTTTTTTTAAAGGGCATTGTTATCTACACATTTTAGCATTCACACATTTCTCTTATAGTATAATATGAATCTTAACATTTCTATTTCCTAATTATTTACTCTTGGAATTTAAAAGATATATTTTCCTTTCCTTTTTATTATTCTAGATTTAGGTTGTAAAGAAAAATTACATGTATAACAAATCTAAAAATACGTTGTTATATATTTTTAAAAAATTTAGTCAACCCAACTATCTTCCCCGCCCCCCCCACAAAAAAAAAAAAAATAGAACCACCCCTAAGTCAGCCCCCTTTCTTGTCCTTTTCACCAAGGGGACTCCTCCATCATATACAATGAGGTGGAATTCTTAAGAAATGACCCCATCACTACCCCCTCCCTATAACCAATCATTTCCCATGTCATTTCTAGTTACCGTAGATAGAAAATATAAGCATACATATCATTTCTCAAACATATGCTATGTCAAACCATGCTTGAATCATAAATATACCTATAATACTAAGACAAATAATCATGAAATGCATGTTAAATGAGAGGTATACAAGTGTGCATATAATTATCTTGTATAAATGGAAACCCATAGAATGGTATCTAATTAACAATGTTTGTCCACAATACATTTAATTAGTGTTGTGAGTATGACTACCTTTCTTATGATTTTATTCTCTTCTCCTATTCTATGAATCAATTTTTAATATAGAGTGATTGAGTTTATGGTATACTTGATTGTAGACATATTTTATTAATTCCCATTTGATGTTATATGAATGATATCATGGTCCAATGATTTCAGTTGTTACTAAAAGATGATTGAATGAATGTTCAATTAATAGATTGGAAAGTGGTGATTGAGTGAGTGTCTATTTGATGTTTTGGTGACTAATGTTAGAATAATGCCACTACAATGTTGTTTACTTTAAGCATTGTTGATAAAAGGGGAACCACCCTTCATAAGACTTTACTAAGCACTTTCCATAGTGGCCTTTGATAATAATATATTATTTGACAACTTTATATCCCTTCTATGCCCTCATCGAATAAAACATTCTCCTCTTTCGGTGTTTCAATGTGAGGAATAGTCATATCTCCTCATATTATTTGGCCCTTGCAATGGTCACACTCTTTCACAATTACCAACCTTTAAAAGGCTCAAAACCCTTCATCATTTCTTCCCCTTTCAAAGTTACTTATTATCTTCCCCTTCTTCATTTATGCCTTAATACCTCTACTCCCTTTTACACACATTATAACTATCTTATATCTCAAAAAATAATTTACTATGATTACCTTTCTTATGATGATCATTTCTTCCATGCCTTCAACAAATAATTTTCCTCCAGAATTGTACCTTCATGATGGGAGAGTCATTGCCTTTTGTTATTACCTTTCAAGAGAATCAGAACCTATTATCCCTTATGCCCTTTAAAAGAGTCCAAACCTTTCATAACCATCAAATTTTTAAACAGTGACAACTTCTTGTCTCTCATATCCATGGAAGGAGTCAAAACCTTTCTTTGATGAACTACAACTAATCGAGCACTTGATTGATGAACTTCAAGTGATTAGAGATCACCGAGCACTGAATGGATATGTAAGATGATTAAACCAGTTTTTATTTTTCCATTGATGTCAACTATTTTTGATAGTTTTATCATGTTAGTTACAAATATCTAAACATCTATAAAAGAGGAGAGAAAAGATGAAGAAAGGAGATATCTACATGGAGAAAGATGGATATGACAGATGAGGATAAGGAATACTCTTGGTAACTTATTGGAGAGTCTATGACTTCATATTGTTGACTTGATTATGTTGCATTAATCTGTTATGAAGTTGGAACCAAAATGTTACAAAGAAGTGTGGTCAGTTAGTGAAGCATTCCAGTATACACCGAGCAAGTGTAGTGTATACTAAGTGACAGTATCAACTGAGCATGTATTCACTGACACATTTATTTGTCAACGGAGTATGGACAAAAGAACTAAATGATTAGTTTAGCTGATAGAAATTGATGAGCTATAAAGTGTATGATTTCAAGGTGGAAGATAAAGTTTATTACAAGATCAATGACTAAAAAAATTTGAAGAAGATCTAAAGGATAGAAATAAAATGTCTTACTAACACATTAGCTGAGCAAAGTTTAAGCAGAAAAATCAATGAAGGAGATTAAGCAAAAAAATCTTGTGGAAGAGAAGAAAATGACTTACTTGTCTATTTAAGAGACATTGATTTCATTGTGAAAAGAATATCGGAGGAAGGAGACTACAGAGATATCATGTGAACATTGCTTCATGCTTTCCTAATCAAACTAGTTGAAGAAGAACTGAACTGCAGAGTTAACCGAGCGTCAAAGAGCTTTTTACCAAGGGATAGTAATTTATTGAATGTTGATGAACTGAATAGAAATATTGATCAGAGGATTTGTATGGACTTAGAAAAGATCTAAACATTTGCAAAGTCAAGTTGTATTGTAATCAGATCATCTACTATTTTTAGTTTAACTATTGTAAATAAATAAATATCTTAACCGAGTGGACTTGAAAGTCTTATATGTCATTCATAGAATGTACATTGTTATCCTGTCAACCCCATAGTGAATGCTGGTTGGACAATAACTATTAGTGTTAAATCCTCTAACAAGGTCACACCTTACAGTGTGTTTTTTAACCTTTAATAGGGTTGGCTCTTCACCGAGCTCACTTTAGAAGAGTGAAAATATTTTGGGTAACCGGTCCCAGGTGGTTTTTCCCTTTGCAGGGTTTCCATGTTAAATCTTTTGTGTTATGTGTTTATGTGGTGATTTTTTGGCTATCATAATTTACATATTGCATAGTTGATTTGGTCAGTAATCTTTATGAGCAATTAACTAGTAATCGGTAAAGTCACAGACTGTTTAGTATTTATTATTTACCGAGTTGCAGATTTAGCTGAATTTGTTTTAAAGTGGTACATTTTCTAATTGAGACTATGGATAATTGATTCACCCCCCTCTCAGTTATTCTAACAATTGGTATAAGAGCACATTGGTTGCTTGGAACAAAGTTTTAAGGACTTCAGCATAAAGATCACAAAATGTATAAGAGGGAAGTGCCAAAGTTGAATAAGGACAATTTTACAATATGGAAAAGCTGAATGAGACTTCATATATTTGGGACTAGGAATTCTTCCCTCACCCTATTGGATAATGGCTACATTGCACTGCCTATAGGACATTTGACTCTTGATCAATTAAGAGATAGACATGAGCATAATATTACTATGATGGAGATTGTTGCTGCTCTATTGGATGCCGAATTTGAAGATGTCAAGGATTGCCTTACCTCTAACGACATGTGGGATAAACTTACTCAAGTTTATAGTGGTGATGCAAATGTTAGAAGAGATAGAGCTGAAATTTTAAGTGGGAGATTCGATGATATGAAAATGAAAGAACGAGAAAACATAGTGCAGTACACAAACCGAATAAAGGAGGTAGTTAATGCTATCAGAAGATTTGGTGGTGTCATTACTGAAGAAACGGTGGCAAGTAAAATTCTAAGAACCTTATTGCCTATTTATGCAATCAAAATATTTGCAATACATGAAATGAGGTCTACACCTAGTAGTACTCTCACTCTTGATAGTCTGATCAGTAAGCTAACAACTTTTGAACTGAACAACTTTGATAATAGTGTTGTACCATTTGTTGAATCTGGTTTCATGAATTCTCTGAAGATTGGTAAGTCTAGTAGTATAAATAATAATGATGATAATGATAGTAATTCTAATGATGAACTTGATGAGCTTGAATCTCGTATGGCTAGTAGATTACCTAAAGGTAAAGGTAGATATAGAGGTAAATTACTTTTAGCAGGTTTAATTGCAAAGAAGTTGGTCATATTGCTGCTAGATGTCCAAATAGGAAAGAAGATGATAGAAACAAAGAATGATTTGGTGAAGGAAGCTATGGGAGAAGAGGAAACAAAATTTACTAACACTACAATAGAGATAACCGAGACAATAATGATAAGGGAAAAAAGGTATGCTACATTGTTGAAGAGAATGAGACTGATTTTGATATTGATGATGATGTAGAAGTATTCTTTGTTGCAATGAAGTATGACTCTGATGAAGAAAAAATGTATGTAGAGATAGAACTCATTTCTAAGGTTAGTAAAAATAATACATGGATCATTGATAGTGGTTGTACACATCACATGACTGGTGATGAAGAAAAATTTGATCATCTTGAGCAATATAATGGAGAATCTATAAAAATGGGTAATGATACACCATGTATGGTTAGAGGAAAAGGATCTTTACTAATAAATGATAAAATAAAATGTGATAAAGCTTATTGGGTAGAAGGACTAAATTATAATCTACTAAGTGTGGCACAGCTTAACAATTTAGGTCACCGAGTAGCTTTTGAGAGCAAGAAAGTAAAGATTTTTGATGATGGAGGAAATCTTGTTGGAACAGGAGCACAAACGAAAGGTAACTTGTTTTATCTTGACAATGTTGAGTCTTCTTGTTTAATGATGAAATATGAGGATGCATGGTTGTGGCATAAAAGGTTATGCCATGTAAACTTTGATAACATGATCAAGACAAGTAAAAAGAAAAAGGTTAGAGGTCTACCTAGCCTAGCTAAGCTGGATCATGTAATGTGTCATCAATGTCAAAAAGGTAAGATGACGAAATCTAGTTTTAAGAGTAAAGACTATTCAACAAAGAAAATTTTGGAGCTAGTTCACACCAACCTATGTGGTCCCATGAGAACACAGAGCTACTATCAAGATAGATATTTCATTTTGTTTGTTGATATTTACACTAGAGTGATGACTGTAATGTTCTTAAAAGAAAAATAAGAGGCATTTAAGATGTTTAAATGGTATAAAGAAAAAGTAGAGAAAGAAACCAGGAAGGAACTAAATTGCTTAAGATTTGAAAAAGGTGGTGAATTTATTTCTGATGAATTTTCTAACTATTGCAATGAGCATGGTATAAAAAGATAGGTTTCGGCACTGAGGACACCTCAGCAAAATGGGATTGCTGAAAGAAGGAATAGATCAATTGTTGATTGTGCAAGGACACTAATGATAGAAAAGAATGTGGCTCAGACATACTGGAGAGAAGCAATCAGTACAATTGTTTATGTTCTAAACTGAGTATACTTGAAGAAGGACACAAACAAAACACCCTACGTGCTATGGTTTGGTTACAAACCGACTGTAAGTTACTTCAAAATTTTTGGTAGCAAATGTTTTATTCTGAAAGATGAAAGAAATGGAAAGTTTGACTCTAAAGGGGATGAAGGGATATTTCTTGGATATTCCACTAAAATCAAAGCTTACAAGTGTCTAAATAAAGTTAATAATAAAATTATAGAAAATACTAATGTCAGGGTTGATGAATTTGATACTAAGAATAGTGAAGAAAGTACTAGGGACCTAGAAGACTACGGTATATTCACTTACATTAAACATTCAAAACACCTACTAAAGCCACAGACTGTGTCAACCTGGCATTAGAAAAACAACATCGAGGAACAACAAAGAGAAATTGATGATTAGGAAAGAGGTACCAAGCAAGAGAATGAACCTAAATAGGATGAACAACAAAGAAGAGATTATGTGTTGGCAAGATTTTTTAGAAGACATCATCCTGAGAACCAAATCATTGGCAACAAGCAAGTTGGCATGCTTAGATTATGAGTTTGAATTAAGACAAGGTGCATGCTTAGATTATGAGTTTGAATTGAAAAATGTTAAAGTTTCATTGGAGAATGAAGAATAGGTAAATGTAATGAATGAAGAGATAGAACATATAGAGAAAAACAAGACATGGACCTTAGTACCTAAACCAAAAGATAAGAATGTTATCGATACTAAATAGATTTTTAGACATAAGATAAATGAAAATGTAGAGGTTACAACGAAAAAAGACAAATTAGTTTGCAAGGGGTATGCACATGAGGAAGGAATAGATTATGGTGAAACCTTTGCACCTATTGCTAGACTAGAAGGACTTCATATGTTATTGGCCTCTATAGCACATAAGAAGTTTAAAGTTTATCAAATGGATGTTAAGTCTGCTTTTATGAATGGGATACTAGAAGAGGAGGTCTACATCGAACAACCAGAAGGGTTTGTTGATCCAGACAAGAAAGATATGGTATGTAGACTACTCAAAGATTTATATGGTTTAAAGCAAGCACCTAGAGCTTGGTATGAAAGGCTGCATACTTATTTGTTAAGTATTGGTTTTACTAGAACTAGTGAGAACAATGATTTGTATATGAAAGGTGAGTCTGATGACACTATTTTGATTTTTGAAATATTTATGGATGATATTATTTTTGGAGGACAATATCATATTTGTAAATCATTTGCTGATGAGATGAGAAAAGAATTCAAAATATCTATGTTTGGAGAGATTAAGTTCTTTCTAGGCTTGCAGGTTATTCTGCAAAATGATGGAATATTCATCACACAATCCAAGTACATAAAGGAAGTATTGAGAACATTTGGCATGGAAGATGCTAAACCAGTTGGAACACTGATGGTCACAGGCTGCAAACTAAATAAAGATGATGAAACTATAGAGGTGAACCAAACACTGTACCGATCAATGATTGGTAAGTTGATGTATATAGTACATAGTAGACTAGACATTGCACATGCTATGGAGATAGTTGCTAGATTTTTTGAAAATCCTAAGGAGTCACACATGGTTTCTACAAAAAGAATCTTAAGATACCTAAAGAAAATTGAGGACTACGGATTATGGTATCCTAAGGAAGGGAAGTTTGAACTAAGAGTATATACCGATGCAGATTGGGCTAGAAATATAGATGATAGAAAGAGTACCATCGAAGGAGCATTTTTGTTTGGTGAAATAATTTTTACTTGGAAAAGTAAAAAACAACCTTGTATTTCTCAGTCTACTGTTGAAGCAGAGTATATTGCTACTGCTTAAAACTGTTCAAACATTGCCTACATCAAGAAAGTGATGGAAGGGATGAATGAGGTAATCACTGAGCCAGTGATTATATATTGTGATAACACAAGTGCAATAAACATTTATAAGAATCTTGTAATGCACTCAAAGACCAAGCACATCTCTATTAAGTATCACTACTTAAGAGAATGACTACAGGAGAAGAAAGTTAAATTGGAATATGTTACATCAAAAGAGCAACTTGCTGACATATTTACCAAGCCTTTACTAAAGGAAAATTTTGAATACTTGAGTACTAGACTTGGCATCTGTCCCCTGTCTATCGGTCACTAATGTGATCAGGAGGTTGCATTAGCCTAATCTTATCAGAAGACCATTCATGTTGGTACAACATAGTTCACACTTTGGATTATGTCTAAGGTTGTGAAAGATTTCAGGAACAACTATTTGCATATCGGTATACTAAGATACATAGATACATTGTATGCACCAAATAATAGAGAGTTACTTAGCTAATATAGAGCTATATGTTTATGTGTTTCTTTGGCATTGTTGTCAAAGGGAGAGAAGTTAATGAAATATCAGAAAGGAAGAGAAGTTAAGGAAGAGCAAAAAAAGAGAGATAACCTAAAGAAGTCAGGGAGAGTATTGAACAAAAGGAATCTGAGAAGAGATGCAAAGATCAAATCTACAGAAGATAGTCTAGAAATAAAATGCTATCATGTAAGGTAGTGATTAAACATATTAAGCTAGGGAGAGCTTACAACATTTCTTACATAGTTGTAGAATATATGTTTGGTATGTGTATGGTATATTTCATATTTCTTGAGTTTCCATCAATGCCAAAGGGAGAGATTGATGAACTACAACTAATTGAGCACCTAACTAATGAACTTCAAGTGATTTGTGATCATCAAGCACTGAATGGATATGTAAGATAATTAAATCAGTTTTTATGTTGTCATTGATGTCAACTAGTTTTGATAGTACTTATCATGTTAGTTGCAAATATCTAGACATATGTAAAAGAGGAGAGAAAAGATGAAGAACAAAGATATCTACATGGAGAAAGATGGATATGACAAATGAGGATAAGGAATACTCTTGGTAACTTATTAGTGAGTCTATGACTTTGTATTGTTGACTTGATTATGTTGCATTAATCTATTATGAAGTTGGAAGAAAAATGTTACAAAGCAGTGTGGTCAGTTAATGAAGCATTCTAGTATACACCTAGCAAGTGTAGTGTATACCAACTGATAGTATCAACTGAGCTTGTGTTCACCAACACATTTCTTTCTCAATCGAGTATGGACAAAAGAACTAAATGATTAGTTTAGCCGACATAAATTGATGAGCTATAAATTGTATGATTTCAAGGTGGAAGATAAAGTTTGTTACAAGATCAACCGCTAAAAAAATTTGAAGAAGATCTAAAGGATGGAAACAAAACGTGTTACTGACACATCAGCTAAGGAAAGTTTAAGCGGAAAAATCAATGGAGATTAAGAGACAAAATTTGATGGATGAGAAGAAAATGGTTTACTTGTCTATTTAAGAGATATTGATTTCATTGTGAAAAGAATGCTGGAGGAAGGAGACTATAGAGATATCATGTGAACATTGCTTCATGCTTGCCTGATCAAACTAGTTGAAGAAGAACCGAACTACAGAGTTAACCGAGTGTTAGAGAGCTTTTTATTGAGGGACAGTAAGTTATTGAATGTTGATGAACTGAATAGAAATATTGATTAGAGGATTTGTATGGACTTAGAATAGATGTGAACATCTACAAAGTCAACTTGTATTATAATAAGATCATCTATTATTTTCAATTTAACCATTGTAAATAGATAAATCTCTTAACTGAGTGGACTTGAAAGTCTTATATGTGATTCATAGAATGTACATTATTATCCTATCAACCCCATAGTGAATACTGGTTGGATGATAACTATTAGTGTTAAATCCTCTAACAAGATCACACCTTATAGTGTGTTTTGTAACCTTTACCAAGGTTGGCTCTTCATTGAGCTCACTTCAAAAGAGTGAAAATATTTTGGGTTACCGGTCCCAGGTGGTTTTTCCCTTTGCAGGGTTTCCACATTAAAAATTTTGTGTTATGTGTTTATGTGGTAATTGTTTGGCTATCATACTTTACATATTTCATATCTGATTTGGTCGGTAATCTTAATGAGCAATTAACTGGTAATCGGTAAAGTCACAGACTGTTTAGTATTAATTGTTTATCGAGCTGCAAAATTAGTTGAATTTGTTTTAAAGTGGAACATTTTGTAATTGGGACTATGGATAACTGATTCACCCCCCTCTCAGTTATCTAACAATTGGTATTAGAGCACATTGGTTTCTTGGAACACATTTTTAAGGACTTCAACATAAAGAGCACAAAATGTATAAGAGGGAAGTGCCAAAGCTGAATAAGGACAATTTTATAATATGGCAAAGCCGAATGGGACTTCATATATTTGGGATTGGGAATTCTTCCCTCACCCTATTGGATAATGGCTACATTGCACCGCCTACATGACCTTTAACTCTTGATCAATTAAGAGATAGATATGAGCATAATATTACTATGATGGAGATTGTTGCTTCTCTATCAGATGCTGAGTTTGAAGATGTCAAGGATTTCCTTACCTCTAAGGACATGTGGGATAAACTTAGTCAAGTTTCTTGTGGTGATGCAAATGTCAGAAGAGCCAGAGCTAAAAGTTTAAGAGGGAGATTTGATGATATGAAAATGCAAGAAGGAGAAAACATAGTGCAGTACCCAAACTAAATAAAGGAGGTAGTTAATTCTATCAAAGGATCTAGTGGTGTCATTACTGAATAAATAGTGGTAAGTAAAATTCTAAGAACTTTATTGCCTATTTATCAATCAAAATATATAAAATACATGAAATGAGGTCTACACTTGGTAGTACTCTCACTCTTGATAGTCTCATTGGTAAGCTAACAACTTTTGAACTGAACAACTTTGATAATAGTGTTGTACCATTTATTGAATTTTCTTTCATGACTTCTCTGAAGATTGGTAAGTCTAGTCTAGTAGAAATAATAATGATGATAATGATAGTAATTCTGATGATGAACTTGATGAGCTTGAAGCTCTTATGGCTAAGAGATTACCTAAAGGTAAAGGTAAATATAGAGGTAAATTGCCTTTAACATGTTTTAACTGCAAAGAAGTTGGTCATATTGTTGCTAGATGTCCAAATAGGAAAGAAGATGACATAAACAAAGATTGATCTGGTGAAGGAAGCTATGGGAGAAGAGGCAACAAAAGGTACTGACACTACAACAGAGATAATCAAGACATTAATGATAAGGGAAAAAGGGTATGCTACATTGCTAAAGAGAATGAAACTAATTCTGATACAGATGATGATGTAGAAGTAGTATTTGTTGCAATGAAGGATGACTCTGAGGAAGAAGAAAGGTATGTAGAGACAACACTCATTTCTAAGGGTAATAAAAATGATACATGGATCATGGATAGTGGCTATACACATGACATGACTGGTAAATGATAAATGATAAAGTGAAATGTGATAATGGTCATTGGGTAGAAGGACTAAATTATAATCTACAAAGTGTGGCAGAACTTAACAATTCAGGTCACCGAGTAGGTTTTTAGAGCAAGAAAGTAAAGATATTTGATGATGGAGGAAATCTTATTGGAACAAGAGCACAAATGAAAGGTAATTTGTTTTATCTTGACAATGCTGAGTCTTCTTGTTTAATGATGAAAGATGAGGATGCATGGTTGTGGCATAAAAGGTTATGCCATGTAAACTTTGATAACATGATCAAGATAAGTAAAAAGAAAAAGGTCAAAGGTCTACCTAGCCTAGCTATGCTGGATCATGTAATGTGTCATTAATGTTAGAAAGGTAAGATGACACAATCTAGTTTTAAGAGTAAAAATTATTCAACAAAGAAAATTTTGGAGCTAGTTCACACCGACCTATGTGGTCCCATGAGAACAAAAAGCTACTATGGAGATAGATATTTCATTTTGTTTGTTGATGATTACACTAGATTGATGACTATAATGTTCTTAAAAGAAAAATAAGAGGCATTTAAGATGTTTAAATGGTATAAAGAAAAAGTAGAGAAAGAAACGGGGAAGGAACTAAAATGCTTAAGATCTGACAGAGGTGGTGAATTTATTTCTGATGAATTTACTAACTATTGTAATGAGTGTTGCCTAACTTTAAGTCACCCATTTTTTTGGCAATATTGGATTCATATAGTCATCAAGTTAGTCTGGTGTCTAGGTCTAAGTCTTTCTTAGGTAGGTTTTCTTTGCCAGGTTTCCCTATCATTATTTTTCTTTCTCTGAGCCGGGTGGGTTGTTCTAAAGGTCTTTCTACATTGGCTAGGTTATAGACCCCAACCTGGCAAAGAAAATGGTGCTCTATTGATGATCTTTTCAATAAGAGGAATGATGTTTGAGTTTCAGACATTCAAAAGAATCAGGAGAGGACTCTTCATGTGATGGATGTTATGATAGAATTAGCATTGAATCATTTAGATTTCACTTTATATAATAGTGTGTACATTGCAAAAAGCAAAGTGTGGACAGTCATGGAATGGATTGCATTGAAGATCATTTGAAATCTTTTCAGACAGGGTTTCATTATGGTAATTTTGAAAGAAGTTCATTATTTAAATCCAATTCACTGGGAGCTTCTTAGTGTGGAGATGATTAAGGTAATCACTCTGAGAAGACATACTATTTATTGATAGTAATAGCATTGCATTCCTCTGAAGATGTTAGAAGCAGAATTCAAGATAAGTAAAGATTAAATTATGACTAGCCTCCTTTGATGGAATTAGTATTTTGAGGTATATGGTGGGTTCATTCTATTACCAGTGATCATTTAAATAGTGAAGTTATTATCATTTGATTGTATCAATGGTCTGTATAATGTTTTTGGGACTCAGTCATTGTATTATGAGGCAATCTATATAGCTAGCTATGTACATATCCTGCACTTTTAAGTTCTCAAACTTATGTCGAATGCAATGGAACAGATGCAATGAAGCTGAACTTTATAGTGTTAAGAGGCATGTGCATAAGTATCATGGTTATTGACTGTGTATGTTTCAAAGAAGTGTTGAAAGTGTA
Source organism: Chamaecyparis obtusa (assembly GCA_027943335.1). Lineage (NCBI taxonomy): Eukaryota > Viridiplantae > Streptophyta > Pinopsida > Cupressales > Cupressaceae > Chamaecyparis > Chamaecyparis obtusa. Next base: position 210,615 of record BSBK01001919.1, read on the forward strand.
ACTCAAGGTGCAACAAAGCTGAGTTTGTGGTCATCCCCTATATCTTTTATAGTCAATTAAGGTTAATACTTTGCATGATTGGATGCATATCATGATTCTATGAGTTCTCACGAGCTCACTGCAAAAACAACGGCAAGTGAATTGGTTCAAAAATGGCAAAGTTACAAGCCGATGGGATTAAAAATTTTAATGAAGCACGTGTTCTAAGTTGAGGGACCCACATTCATAGAAGTGACGGGTGAAAGTGCCTCTCTTCAAAGCGGTCGCATGATCGCAAGAAATAAAATAGTACCTTGCGATCATGCAACAATGCAAAATGGGAGCCCGAGTAGTGGTGAAAAGTCAATGACAATACAGTGGAAGCCCTGAGGTCTCCAGATCTATGGTTCCCAAAAGATTGCATGACTGAGAAACCGGTCTTGCGATCATGTGAGATGCAGCCACGTGGATTCATCAGTAGATGCGAGACCGGTTCATATTTTCACTTTGGTCAAAATCGACGGTAGCCTTTCTTTGTGGCATAGTGGGATTGAGACACATGGAGTGGTGGGTCTAAAGGAATTTATACCATGTGGCATGCTAAAGAAGAATCAACGGAGGTCGCAAGATCGCAAGACTAAAAGAACTATCTTGCGATCATGCGAGATCTCACCACATGTTCTGATGGGCCCGAGAGATTTTGTCCGCTGGTTATCATATGATGCAAGAATTTCCAAGATCCTTCCACATGTCCAGGTGGGACCGAAGATGCTTAGAGTTGATCTAATGTAAGTGAATCTACATGGTTTCTACAAAAAGAATCTTAAGATACCTGAAGAAAACTAAGGACTATGGATTATGGTATTGATGGGGAGGCTAGGATAGACTAGCTTAGTCTATGCCCCTAATCCACTCTAGGATCCAGGTGTTCTTCTAACACCCCTGATGGTCTATAGGCTTCCTTATCTCTCCAAGGACCCCCTCACCTACCTAACCTACCCACTAAGTCAAACTATCTCATTCATCAACATACTAAGCTTTGCACTCTAGTTCCCATCCCTTACATTGGCTCATAAGTGTCTATTTGGCTTTTGATTTCTTCCCAAGCTCCAACAGTGAAAATGATGAGTTCCAAGGTCTTTTTAGGGCTATTGACACATTTCCATAACATTATCAAGGTTTTGGGATCACTCAATTTAGGAGTTTCTTTGTAATTTAGGGCTACAAGGAGTAGGCCTAATTAGCCCTCCTTTCGGTTTCTTAGGATTTTTGAGGCCTTTCCTTCAAAGAGTCACCACTCTTGGCCTTAATTACTTTGGATCCTAATGACCTAATCCCAAATATTTTTGGGGTCTTAGGTGCTCAACTAACCATATAGTGTCCTTGCAATTTTTGAGGGTTTCCAGGGTTATGGAACTCTTCTCTGCTCCTAACTTCACCAATGCCTTTCTAAAGCTCTTCAAAGCTTCTCCCTCACAACACTGAAACTTCATTCATCTATCTAGCATCCCTCCAAAGGGATTCCTCTGAAACTCACTCCACTGTCGGCAATAGCTTCTACACTATTGCTTGTTCCTAGCCTGGCTATGCCTTAGCTTGCCTAGGGCTTCCACAAACAAATGTTTGCCTACATGCTCCAGGGCCCTACATTATAGTACAAGCTCATTGGGGTATGTACTTTCAGAATCCATAGATCCATGGTGTTCCCATAGTGGAAGCCAAAGTTACAGCCCCATTACTCCATGTCTCTCCAAACTGGCATAGAATAGTCTAAAACAAAAGAACTAAAGAAATGCTACAACAACACACTAAGAAATGAAACTAATACACACAAAATGCTGAACTAAACACACAAAGAGATATGCACACAAGGATTCACATAGAGTTAATTGTATTCACAAATATTCAGTCCCTCAACACTGACTATTACACTCAAAACACCAGCAGATTGGTATTTCTCGTACTGTGTCATACAATAATGACTTCCAAACTTGAAATTAGGGTTAGACAGGTTAAAATAACCTTTCCTCAGGGTGAGTGTTTAGTTTTAGGGCTTTTGAGCCTCTTAGCATAGTTAGGCATTACAAAGGGAAAAGTTGCTTAGCAACTTTTAAAAGTTGCTAGCAACTTTGGAGCAACTTTTAGATGCTTGAGCAACCTTTGCTCACTCATTTCAAAAGACCATTGCTAGGTCTCCTAAAGCACACATGTGCTCAAATCTTAACCAAACACTAACTCCTAGACCTCTAACTCATAGTAAAACAAAGAACTCAAGATGACAACATTCCTTGAGTCAATGTTCCATACCAATTAGAAAGACCAGTGAACTTCTAGGACTTAAACAATGCCTAGACACAACAAAAATGAGCCAAACTTCATGATGACCCTTATTGTAATTACATAGCTTTATCTCAGAGGATAAACACACCAAAACTATGATGGTGAGGGCCCTCATAGGGGTGCTCATGCACCATACTCCCCCTCGGCACAAGCTAAGGCACTTTGGGATCTAAAAGAGTTGGATCAACTCCAAACTTTTTGAACTGTCCTTCCTCAATCCATGTGGCTTCAGAATCAGGCTGACCCTTCCACTTGATTAGATGCTCCATGTAGACTTGATGTCTAGTTCTTTCTTCACCTTGGATTCTAGAATCTTCTCCGCTTTGGCTGGTTCCTTCTTAGGCATTGCATTAGTATCTACATCATGTAGTACCTTTTGTGGAGTTGTACCTTGCTAATTGATATCACCTTTGAATCTGATTAGGTCTACAACATTGAACACCGGTGAGATGGCTAAATCTGAAGGCAAGTCCACTTTGTAGGCATTCTCTCCATATTTAGCTAGAATCTTGCATGGGCCTACTCTCCTCATTTGTAGCTTAGTGGGCATGCCTTTTTGCATCCTTTCTTTGTTAAGATGGAACATGACATAGTCCCCAATCTAAAACTATACTTCTTTCCTCTTTTCATCTACTTTAGCCTTGAGTCTTTGAGTAGACTCCAAAATATACTTCTTTACCTGCTCTTGTACCTCTTTGATGGTTTGAGTGAAATCTTCAGCTTGTCCACTCTTCAACTCCATAGAATCTAAGTCTCTCAACTCACACACTCCTCTAGGGTGTCTTCCATAAACTATCTCAAAAGGACTCCTTCCTGTGGTCCTATTTACACTATCATTATATGCATATTTAGCCTGAGATATCACAAGGTCCCAAGTCTGCCCATACTCCTTTGTCAAACACCTTAGCAAATTTCCAAGCACCCTATTGATGACCTCCATTTGACCATCAGTTTGAGGATGGTATGCTGAACTGAAAGAGAGATTAGTTCCCAACCTTTTCTATAAGGTTTGCCAAAAATGGCCCATGAACTTGCTATCCCTGTCTAACACAATAATCAAAGGGAGTCCATGAATCCTAACTATCTCCTTAAAGAAGAGATGTGCTACATAGCTTGCATCATGAGTAGTTTTGTAAGGAATGAAATGACACATTTTAGAAAACCTGTTAACAACAACATAGATGCTATCCATACCTGATTTGGTTTTAGGGAGTCCAACCACAAAGTCCATACTTACACACTCCCAAGGCCTATTTGGAATCGGTAAAGGTTGATAGAGTCCTGCATTGCTTGAACCTCCTTTAGCTCTCTAGCAGACTCCACACTGCTCAACATACCTCCTAACATCCCTTGCTAGCTTAGGCCAAAAGTAGTATCTCTGTACTAACTCCAATGTCTTTTTTATTCCAAAATGACCACTTAGGCTTCCATTATGCTTCTCTTGGATCATATTTTCCCTCATGGATCCTCTAGGTACACAAAGCTGATTACCTTTAAACAATAGTTCATTCTGAAGGGTGTAATCTGCAAACTCACCATGGAAATGGTTCTTAAACTCTAGGCACATGTTGTAGGCTTCTAAGAAGTCTTCATCCTCCTCATATAGGTCTTTAAAACCAGCTATTCCAATGCTTTGTAGCTATACCTCTTGGATAGTCAATAACTTCCTACTCAAGGCATTTGCTACCTTGTTGAGCTACCCTTTCTTGTGCTTGATTGTGAAAGTAAAGGATTGGAGATACTCCATCCACTTCAAGTGCCTATTACTAAGCTTCTCCTAAGTGTTTATGTAGCTTAAAGCCTAATTATCAGTAAACACCACAAATTCTTTTGGCAAAAGGTAATGCCTCCACTTCTTAAGAGATTGTACCAATGAATACAACTCCAAGTCATAAGCTAAATACTTCTTCTTTGCTTCATTGAGTTTCTCACTGAAGAATGCCATAGGCCTTCCTTCTTGACTCAATATAGCCCCTACTGCTACACCACTTGCATCACATTCAATGGTAAACAATTTGTCAAAAGTAGGTAATAGTAGGATAGGTTTAGTAGCTACCTCTTGCTTCAATGTTTGGAATGCTTTCTCAGCTACGTCAGTCCACTTGAACTTGGTTTTCAGTCCTCCTTTGATGGTATCCAATACTAGTGCACAAATCCCACTAAAGTTTCTTATAAACTTTCTATAAAATTGGGCTAAACCATGAAAACTTCTAACTTCAATCCCTATTTTTGGGGTAGGCCAATTCAAGATTGCCTCCACCTTGCTTGGGTCCATTTTTAGATTACCCTTGGACACTATAAAGCCCAAATAAACCAGCTCTTGCTGCATGAACTCACACTTCTCCAGATTGATGGCTAATTTCTCTTCATGTAGCTTCTTCATGACCATCCTTAAGTGCTCAAGATGCTCTGCTTTTTTTTTTCTATAGATGAGAATATCATCTAGATACACCACTACAAATTTTCCTATGAAGTCCTTCAAGACCTCATTCATTAACCTCATGAAGGTGCTTGGGGAATTGGTAAGCCCAAACAACATTACAATCCATTCATACAATCCATCTATGGTTTTAAAAGTGGTCTTCCACTCATCACCCTCCTTAATCCTGATTTGGTGATAACCACTCTTTAAATCCAGCTTGGTGAAGTACATAGCACCTCCTAAACAATCCATCAAATCTTCTATTCTTTGAATTGGGAACCTATACCTGATAGTGATCCTATTGATATCCCTTGAATCTGTGAAAAGTCTCCATTTTCCTCCTTTCTTGGATGCTAAGACCACTGGGACTACACATCGACTAATACTCTTCTTGATCAGCCCTTGATCCAGTAATTCTTGCACTTGTCTTGCTACTTCCTTATTTTGATCCAATGTAAGCTTGTAGGCTTCTTTTTTAGGTAGAGCTGCACTAGGTACAAAGTCAATTTGATGACTTATAGCTCTTCTTGGAGGTAAAGTGGTAGGGGTTCCATCACTTACAATATCTCTAAATTCTTTCAACATTTGCTGCACTTCCAATGGTAAATCTACTTGCAACTTCTTGTCTTCCTCCTTTGGCTTCACCATGATAGCACACCCTATGGTCTCCTCATCCTGCAGAGCATGTAAGAACTCTTTACCATTGCTAAGAAACACACTAGGTGTCTTAGAAGTTCCCGCTTCATTCTCTATTAAGGACTAAATTTTGAAAGTCCTCCCATCCTTCTTGAAAGAAATGGAGTTTTCCTCTCCATCATAGATCATCTTCCTATCAAATTGCCATGGTCTTCCCAATAGAAGATGGCATGCATCCATGGGCAAGACATCACAAAGCACTTTGTCTTTATAGCCTCCAATGGAAAACTCTACCCATGTCTACTCATTAACTAGCACACTTTGCTCCTAGTTCAACCAAGTCACCTTGTAGGGGTTTGCATGGGGAACCTTTGTAAGTTTTAGCTTCTTTGTTGCTTCCTCTACTATTATCTTATCAGTAGACCCTAAATCTACTATAACCTTGCAAACCTTACCTTGTACCTTGCACTTGACTCTAAAAAGAGCCCTCCTTTGCTTTGGTTCACCTTGATTAGGCTGCCTTGTAAGCACCCTCCTAAACATAAGGTTCTCCCCCATTTCTGATTCCAATTTTCTGACCTCATTAGTACATGAGTTTTTGATGTCCTCTTGGGTATAAGCTACCCTCTTCTCATTATTTGAGGTTGAAGGTTTATCAGGACACCTATAGGTAGGGTGTCCAAGCTATCCACACTAATAGCACTTCATGGTGGCAAAGTAGGAGCTACTTCTTCCTGCTCCTCTTCCTCTATTTCCTTGAGAACCTCTTCCTCTTCCATAAGATCCTCTTGTACTAATTTCTGAACTTTCTTCCAAGAGTCTTCTCTCACCTTGGTTTCTTGATTCACCACCTCTACTAGAACCTCCTCTTTGACCCCCTCTAGAGTCTCTACCTCTTCCCCTGTTCTTGGAGTTGGGTTCTTGCTTTCTTCTTTATTTCTCTTCAAGATTTTGTGCCATATGATGACAACCAAGTACAGCGGTGGGAGTGAACAAACTCATCTCCTCAGCTATGCTCCATTTCAAACCACTTAGGTACCTTGCCACTTTGACACTTTCTTCTTCTTTGATCTTGGATCTCAAGCTCAACTTGTGGAACTCTTCAATGTAGGTGGCTACATCCATCTCCTTTTGTCTGAGGTTCAATCTCTTCCTATGCTATTGGATTTCATAATCAGCTGGTAGGTATGCTTCTCTAACTTTATTAGCCATTTCTTTCCAATTAGAGATTGGGTTCTTTCCCTCTTTCTCCCTTTCATCTTGCAAATAGTTCCACCAGGTTAAAGCTTGTCCTCTCAACCTAGATTTGGCCACTTTGACCTTTTGTGCTTCTAAGATCTCTTCACATTCAAAGTGATTCTCCATGCCTTCAATCCATTGCATCACAAGTTCTGTATCCATCCTACCAGTCAATAATGGGACACCTTCAAGTGCCTTGCCTATGATAGCCTTCAATGCTTTAAGAAATTTCTCATCTTGAGTTGGAGGATCAGGTGTAGGTACATCATCATCAATGGTCTTCTCTTTCTCTTTGTCATCATACTCCTCCATCTTATCTATCACTTTATCTGCCTTTTCTTGGACATCATCCAAGAGTTGCTCCATTTGCAACAATCTTTCCTGCAGGAGTCTATTAGCTTCCTCCTGATCTTCCACCTTCTTAGAAAGCTTAGCATTGGTCACCATTTTCTACTTTTGAGATGATCCAATTTATTCTTCTGGTGGTTGAAACATCCACCTTTCACTTCCCAAGCCTTAAGAGGCTCTGATACTAATTTGATGGGGAGGCTAGGATAGACTAGCTTAGTCTATGCCACTAATCCACTCTAGGATCCAGGTGTTCTTCTAACACCCTTGATGGTCTATAGGCCTCCTTATCTCTCCAAGGACCCCCCAACCTACCTAACCTACCCACCAAGTCAAACTAGCTCATTCATCAACATACTAAGCTTTGCACTCTAGTTCCCATCCCTTACATTGGCTCATAAGGGTCTATTTGGCTTCTAATTTCTTCCCAAGCTCCAATAGTGAAAATGATGAATTCCAAGGTCTTTTTAGGGCTATTGACATATTTCCATAACATTAGAAAGGTTTTGGGATCACCCGATTTAGGAGTTTCTTTGTAATTTAGGGCTACAAGGAGTAGGCCTAATTAGCCCTCCTTCCGGTTTCTTAGGATTTTTTAGGCCTTTCCTTCAAAGAATCACCACTCCTGGCCTTAAGGACTTTGGATCCTAATGACCTAATCTCAAATATTTTTGGGGTCTCAGGCACTCAACTGATCGTACAGTGTCTTTGCAATTTTTGAGGGTTACGAGGGTTATGGAACTCTTCTCTACTCCTAACTTCACCAGTGCCTTTCTAAAGCTCTTCAAATCTTCTCCTTCACAACACTTAACCTTCATTAATCTATCTAGCATCCCTCCAAAGTTCTTCCTCTGAAATTCACTCCACTGCCAACAATAGCTTCTACACTGCTACTTGCTCCTAGTCGGGCTATGCCTTAGCTCGCCGAGGGCTTCCACAAACAAATGTTTTCCTACATGTTATAGGGCCCTGCATTATATTGCAAGCTCATTGGGGCCTATACTTTCAAAATCCACAGATCCATGGTGTTCCCATCATGGAAGCCAAAGTTACAGCCCCATTACTCCATGTCTCTCCAAACTGGCGGAGAACAGTCTAAAAAAAAAGAACTAAAGAAATGCTACAACATCACACTAAGAAATGAAACTAATACACACAAAATTTTGAACTAAACACACAAAAAGATATGCACACAAGGATTCACACAGATTTAATTGTATTCATAGATATTCAGTCCTTCAACAGTGATTGTTGCACTCAAAACACTAGCAGACTGGTCTTTCCCGTACTGTGTCGTACAATAATGACTTCCAACCTCAAAATTAGGGTTAGATAGGTTAAAATAACCTTTCCTTAGGGTGAGTGTTTAGTTTTAGGGCTTTTGAGCCTCTTAGCATAGTTAGGCATTACAAAGGGAAAAGTTGCTAGCAACTTTGGAGCAACTTTTAGTTGCTTGAACAACCTTTGCTCACTCATTTCAAAAGACCATTGCTATGTCTCCTAAATCACACATGTGCTCAAATCTTAACCAAACACTAACTCCTAGACCTCTAACTCATAGTAAAACAAAGAACTCAAGATGACAACATTCCTTGAGTCAATGTTCCATACCAATTAGAAAGATCAGTGAACTTCTAGGACTTAAACAATGCCTAGACATAACAAAAATGAGCTAAACTTCATGATGACCCTTATTGTAATTACATAGCTTTATATCAGAGGATAAATACACCAAAACTGTTATGGTGAGGGCCCTCATAGGGGTGCTCCTGCACCAGGTATCCTAAGGAAGGGAAGTTTGAACTAAGAGTATATACCGATGCAAATTGGGCTAGAAATATAGATGACAGAAAGAGTACCACCGGAGGAGCATTTTTCTTTGGTGAAAGGCATGTTACTTGGACAAGTAAGAAACAACCTTGTATTTCTCAATCTACTGTAGATGTAGAGTATGTTGCTGGTGCTACAAACTGTTCAAATATTTCCTACATCAAGAAAGTTTTGGAAGGGATGAACGAGGTAATCACTGAGCTTGTGATTATATGTTGTTATAACAAAAGTGCAATAAACATTTCTAATAATTCTATAATGCACTCATAGACCAAGAAAATCTCTATTAAGTATCACTACTTAAGAGAACAAGTACAGAGAAGCAAGTTAAATTGGAATATGTTACATCAAAAGAGCAACTTGCTGACATATTTACCAAGCCTTTATCGAAGGAAACTTTTGAATACATGAGGACTACACTTTGGGTCCATCCCCTGTCTATCGGTCACTAATGTGATTTGGAGGTTGCATCAGCTTAATCTTATCAAAAGATCATTCATTTTGATGCAGCATAGTTCACACTTTGGAATCTGTCTAAGGTTGTGAAAGATTTTAGGAACAGCTATTTGCATATCGGTATACTGAGATACAAAGATACAGTGTATGCACCAAACAACAAAGAGTTACTTAGCTAATACAGAGCTATATGTTTATGTGTTTCTTTGGCATTGTTGTTAAAGATAGAGAAGTTAATGAAATATCAGAAAGGAATAGAAGTTAAGGAAGAGGTAAAAAGAGAGATAACCTAAAGAAGTCAGGGAGAGTATTGAACAAATGGAATCTGAGAAGAGATGCAAAGATCAAATCCATTGAAGATAGTCTACACATCAAATGGTTTCATGTAACATAGTGATTAAACATATAAAGCTAGGGAGAGCTTACATCATTTCTTACATAGTTGTAGAATATATGTTTGGTATGTGTATGGTATATTTCATGTTTCTTGAGTTGCCATCAATTCCAAAGGGAGAGATTGATGAACTACAACTGATTGAGCATCTGAGTGATGAACTTCAAGTGATTAGAGATCACCAAGCACTGAATGGATATTTAAGATAATTTAGTTTTTATGTTGTCTTTGATGTCAAATAGTTTTGATAGTACTTATCATGTTAGTTGCAAATATCTAAACATATGTAAAAGAGGAGAGAAAAGATGAAGAACAGAGATATCTACATGGAGAAAGATGGATATGACAGATGAGGATAAGGAATACTCTTGGTAACTTATTGGTGAGTCTATGACTTCATATTGTTGACTTGATTATGTTGCATTAAGCTATTATGAAGTTGGAAGCAAAATGTTACAAAGTAGTCCATTCAGTTAGTGAAGAATTCCAATATAAATTGAGCAAGTGTAGTGTATACCGAGCGATAGTATCAACTGAGCTTATGTTCACTGGCACATTTCTTTGTCAACCGAGTATGGATAAAAGAACTAAATGATTAGTTTAGCTAACAAAAATTGATGAGCTATAAAGTGTATGATTTGGAGGTGGAAGATAAAGTTTGTTACAAGATCAACAACTAAAAAAATTTGAAGAAGATCTAAAAGATAGAAACAAAATGTGTTACTGACACATCAGCTAAGGAAAGTTTAAGTGGCAAAATCAACGAAGGAGATTAAGTGGCAAAATCTGATGGATGAGAAGAAAATAGTTTACTTTTCTATTTAAGAGACATTGATTTCATTGTGAAAAGAATGTTTGAGGAAGGAGACTACAGAGATATCGTGTGAACATTCCTTCATGCTTGCCTGATCAAAATGGTTGAAGAAGAACCGAATTGCAGAGTTAACTGAGCGCCAGAGAGATTTTTACCCATGGACATTAAGTTATTGAATGTTGATGAACTGAATAGAAATATTGATCAGAGGATTTGTATGGACTTAGAATAGATCTGAACATCTATATAGTCAAGTTGTACTGTAATCAGATCATCTACTGTTTTCAGTTTAACCATTGTAAATAGATAAATATCTTAACCGAGTGGACTTGAAAGTCTTATATGTCATTGATAGAATGTACATTGTTATCCTGTCAACCCCATAGTGAATGTTGGTTGGATGATAATTGTTAGTGTTAAATCATCTAACAAGGTCACACCTTACAGTGTGTTTTGTAACCTTTAATAGGGTTTTCTCTTCACCAAGCTCACTTCAGAAGAGTGAAAATATTTTGGGTTACCAGTCCCAGGTGGTTTTTCCCTTTGGAGGGTTTCCACGTTAAATCTTTTATGTTATGTGTTTATGTGGTGATTTTTTAGTTATCATACTTTACATATTTCATATCCAATTTTCTTGGTAATCTTATGAGCAATTAACTGGTAATTGGTAAAGTCATAGACTATTTAGTATTTATTGTTTACCGAGCTACAGATTTATCTGAATTTGTTTTAAAGTGGTACACTTTGTAATTGGGACTATGGATAACTGATTCACCCCCCTCTCAGTTATTCTAACATTCTTGATTACCACCTCTTGGTAGACCCACAATCCTTCACAACCTTTTCCTTGTGAAGGAGTCACTTCCTTATTCTTTCGTGTCTATTAATTATGTCCTTGAATTTACATTCAAACTATGTTATCTCAACATAGAATTTCCTTCTAAATATGCATCGCTAGATTTCTTTGTATCTGAAAGTATTCCTCCGTTATATTTACATATACTCACAATACAATTCATCCGCAGGCCCTTGTTAAAATAATGTCTTCAACCTTTATTTTATGATCTTACATTTTTTCTTCTCATTTGCATATCTACAATATTGACAAGTCTTCTATAAAATCTTGTTCCCCCAAGTTGCACTCTACACATTCTTATTATATATTCCAAAGGCTAGTGTATCTTCCACTTTGTAATTGTCAATTAACTAATCTTTAACTACTACTCTTTATTTCTAATTCACAGTTTATTTCTAAATTTATTCATCAATTCTTTCCTAATTATTCCATATTTCATTCTGAAATTTTCCTTGCTCCATCCATGTCCCCTTTGAAATGAAATCTTCTCCCTTTTATATCTTATGTTGACAGAGTCACAATTGTTGATTGTGTGGCCCTTAATCTTTCACTACACTTAAATAACTTGTAATTATACCTTATTATTAATTTATATATTTATATTCTAGTTTTCTTAGTTATTAAGTATTATTACATTCTATTTGAGAAGGGGGATATTATAGCATCCCAAAATAAGAAAAACTATGAGGAGATCACCAAGACAGAGTTAGGATTCAATAATATAGAATATTTCTATCAATAATTACAAGATCTTCAAAGAACACCATGTGCTAAGAAACTAATCTTTAAAAAAATTGACAAGCTAGAAACATTCCCTATACCAATGCAATGTGTAGAGATGGTTTTGAATAATGTATGACTCATTTCAACATGGAGAACCAACATATAAAACATGATGGTATGTAGAACATTTCTACTCAGTAAGATGATATTTAGCATAGCTTTAAATTCAAATTTTACATGACCATATTCATCATCAAAGAATCTTTTCAACATAAGAATCTAATGGAGATGAAATAAATTTAATAAACATGAACTAAATGAATACTCCTCATAAATCACTATCCAATTTTCATTGCACCTTGTCTATAACAATTACCTCATAACATCATTTTCTAGCACAATGGAGTAATTGCATTACCTATGGATGTAGTGTTAGAGGACTACATGTGTCTATATAATCATACTAGTGTAGAAGACCAGTAGACATTGCAACAACTTATACTTTTAGTGGTAGAATATAGATCCATATTACTTATTTCCAAACATACAAGATATATGTGTGACTTATTGCCTACTATATTCATTGGTAACTAGAGACATTGAATGGTTTGGAAAGAGTTGGAACACTCTAAATTGGTCTATCATAGGTATTTACATGTGAATAGTACCCATAGCTGGAGGATGACTTAATGAATGCATTTACCATGTTTTGAGTTATAACAATAGGAGGGAGATAAGGCTAAAACACTATCTCCTAGATTTCAATTAATATTGAATGATATGGAGAGTCACTCCATCCTATTCCATAACATATCATACAATAGGATGCAAGATTTTCATGATAATTATTCAAGGTCTCCAACTAACCTACTCACCAAATTATTCAAATAATATGAGATAAATTATAGAATCTTCTTACATTGTCAAGTCAAGCATAGAGTTCATGCTTACTTCCCCATGCATACAGGATGTTGCGGATATGATGATCAACATTTTTTTAAGTAAAATAAACTGAATTGTACAACATTAATTTTTAATTATTTGATGGAGCAAGCAAAATATATGGCTTAAATGGGAAGTGGAAAGAAAAATCAATGTCACCTTAAGGCAAAAGCATCACATTTTGGGAAAGCTATTATAATTATTGTTAACTCAAAAAGATAAGCCATGTGATACTTCATGTATATGAAATAAGAATCCTTCGTACACACAAAGACACTTTAGAAGCTAAGGTTGATGGGATGACTTTAGATACTTTTATGAATTGTATAAAATATATGATAAACCTATCTTGGATATTAGGGGATACAACTTCAAATTATTTAAATTATAAATATAAACATAAGGTCATGCAAGGAACTAGCACATGGATAAACATGATGTGCATTTACCATGCATATAATCCCTCATTTCCCCTATCATGGCTAATTACAAAAGATAAAGACTATAAATATACATTTTATTTCTTCCATGTATCACATATCAAAACATTCCTTCCCATCCATATATCTACGATACTATGGCATATGATCATGAAATGCATGTTAGATGAGAGGTATATAGGTGTAAACATAATTATCTATTATGAATGGAAACCAATAGCATGGTATATATTTAACCTTGTATGTCCATAATACATATAGTTACTACATTGACTAAGACTACCTTTCTTATGATTTTATTTTCTTCTCTCATTCAATGTTTGAATGTTTAATATAGTCTACTTGAAATGATGGAAGAAATGATTGCACATTTCTTTTCTTGATTCCAAATGAATGTTTGATGAAGGATTTCATATGTTATTGAATGTTGATTTAATAATTATGGAATTCATATATTTAGGAGAGATGGTTGATTGGGTGTTGATTTTATGTATTGTTGAGTGATGATATATAAATGATCATTGAATGCATTTTCCTTTTTATTTTTAAAATAATATGGGCACCACCATTTATTACAATTGATTTTGTACTTTCCATTCTGGCCTTTGAGAATAATATATTATTCCCCAATTTTATCTTCCTTGGATTCCCTCCTCAAATGAAACCTTCTTCTCTTTATATCTTTCAATTTGAGGCATGCTCAAACCTCTTCACCATATTTGCCACTTGCAATGGTCGTACTCTCTCAAAATTTCCACCCTTAAAAAGGGTCACAACCCTTCATCATTTTTGATGCCCTATTCAAAGTTACTCTCTTACTATAAGACCCTTCTTATTCCTTAATTCCAAGGAATCTTATCAAATTATTTGTACAAAAATAGTTTACAACTATTTGACACGGCGAGGATAAAAATCACTTGAATGAGAATTAGAAAGATAAATCTATGTCAACTTTAGCCACAACCCTCACATTTTGGGAAAAATATTATAATAAATATAAAATTAAAAAGACAAGGAAGAAACTACTTAATATAAAATATATATAATAACCATTCGTACACAGACAATTTACAAAGTAAGGTTGATGGTATGACTATAGATTCTTGTTATGAATTGTAAAAAATATGATGAACCTATCTTCGATATTCATGGATAGAACTGGAATTATTTACATTAGAAGTATAAATATAAGGTCATGCAAGGATCCACTGCATCAATTAATTTGCTCTTCCTTCCACTCATGTAATTTTTGGCAACCCTATTCCTAAACACATGTAATATTTTGAGCATACACTACAATTATTCCTACTTATAAGACATGCAACATCTCAATTCTTCAAAACCCTTTAATCCATAAACACATAAACAAAAATTATATTCAATATGGGTCAAAACTCATTAAATAGGGGAAGGAGTAGAACACTATTCTTCTCAATAATTTACCAATCTACTATGTTTTCTATGACCTAGGACACATGGCTCACAACATATAAAAAATATATAGTAGGTTTTCAATTAACAACTTGCATTTTGTTCAATCATTTTCCTTTTATGTGTCCTCGGTTGTTTTACTGCTAAAGACATTGGATTCTTCTTTTAAATCGGGTTAAATTTTCTAAACATATAATAATGACTAGAACCAATAATACAAACATTTTTAATGATTTTAAACAAATATAAAGACAAAATTTAATTAAATTGCCTTTTTCCTTCTCATTGTTTACAATGCACCTTTCTCTAATTGTCTTATGTGTTGTGTCTATTGTTGTTTGATTAGATTTAGGGTATTTAATTCTTTAAAATTTTATGTACTATATATATTAGATAAATTCACAATAGAATGTTATCTAAACTTAGATAGATATAAGTATATCTTGATAATTTCTCCTTAGAAGATTTTATATATATATATATATATATATATATATATATATATATATATATATATATATATATATATATATATATATATATATATATATATATATATATATATATATATATATATATATATATATATATATATATATATATATATATATATATATATATATATATATATATATATATATATATATATATATATATATATACATATATATAAGTCCTCTATACATATTGGTTAGTAAGAAGATTATCTATATTATATGGATATTGATATATATCAATATCCATATAATATAAATAATCTTCTTATTAACCAATATGTATCAAACTAAGGCTGAATTGTATTATTATCAATCATCAATTTTATCAAATGAATTTGATGTCTCATGAAGGGACATTCTTATTATCAAAGTTTACCAACTTAGCGAATTGCATTATCGACATGTTAAAGTTGATCCTCATTATCGACCTATTAATGTTGATTCTCATATTAATATTGAACATTATACTAGCTGATACAAACCATTCTTCATTCTATTTGTTGTCCAAACATATGTTTAACATAATCATTATTAATAATTATACTTTTGACATATGGCAACAGTATCCTTATTAACAATGATAAGTTTGTTATGTTGATAATAATGAAGTCGATATAAGTATTTTGATGATCACATAAATATTATTATCATTATTGATAATGATAATCAAAGTGATATCATTATCAATAATGATTAATCAATTTTATAATTCAGATTCATACTTGATACGATAATCAACATAAAGTAATATCTTGATTTGGTTGATACCATAATTGACTTTTGATAATCAAATAAATAATGTTAAATTTGTATTGTTATAAACTTTATTAATAATTAAAGTTGATAATATTATCAACTATAACATTGATATTACTTTTACTCATGTATTAGCTATCAATAATGATAACTATGATAGTTATAAATTATAACTATCATGGTTATCAAATAATAATAATTGTAGAATGAATCTTAATGAATTCTCTAGTTGATAAGATCATCAAATGTATAATGATAATGTATATAACATATAATTCTCATTTTATCTAAAGAAGGAGATATCAAATGCTTAAGGTTAGAATAATCTGACCGAGGCTACACTCTCTCTTAGCTAGGGAAGATTAATTCTACCCTTCATTAGATCTAGAAGAGAAATATCACCTCGTTGTTATATTAGGAGAGATGGTGGATTCTTGAATATCAAGTAATATGATGTTCATCAACACTCTCATATGGAAATATATATGATATGTACACTGGCATCATTTCACATGGTGCCTATCATAAAGATATCAAGTCATGGTATAAGGATATTATTCACACATATTATCCACCATGATAGTTTTAAATATTATGGCTTATCCATAGATATCAAGTCTCATAATATCTACCATAATGTTCCATTCATCATCATGATATGTCCATGCATATAAAGTCACATGATATCTATCATGGTACTAGGTTTACATAAGTGTTTATCCTTTGAAAATTTATTACCTTTCAAATAATATCCCAAGGTCCATAAATTCATGGAGTCACACACATGACAATTTGATTATACACATTAAACATCTTAATATAAGTACAAATGAATAAATTTTAAATTTAATAATTACATTTCAATCATACCAAGTTTCTTATGAAAATGAGAAACTTTTTCCTTGGCTAATGTTATGGTGAGAATGTATGTAGTATGTTCATCTGTACTTACATGTTCCAATCGAATCACATTTCTACCTACCATATCTCTTACATAGTAGTATGGAACTCAATGTGTTTGGATCTATCAAGTAATATTGGATTTACTGATATTTTTATACAACTATATTTTTCATAATGAATAATGATAGGATTCATAGGCTTACCAAAAATTCCCAATAAATTTTAATAATCCATATTGCTTCTTTTGCTCTCATGGATGTTGCAATATATATGGCTTCCATAGAGCTTTTTCCCATTGAGAATTTTTTCCTCTTGATCTATGAGATCATAGTTGATCCTAAACTAAAGAAGCACCCAGATGTACTCTTTCTTGTCTATCACACAACCAACCCAATCTGAATCAGTGTACCCATGAAGGTTTAGGTCAATCATTGGTGTACTTGAGACCATACTTAATTGTTCCTCAAGGATACCTCATAATATTTTTAACTACAACTAGATGTATCTTCTTTGAGTTGCACATGAACTAACTTAGGTCATTTACAAAATAACAAATATCTAGTCCAGTGTTAACCAAATACATCAAGGATCCAATTATCTATCGATATAAAGTAGAATTTTTATTTTATGAGTCAATTTTTGTTGTCTTTATCTTGTGAAAATTTATTTCCATAAGTTTTGTCATGGACTTACATTCCATCATTCCAAACCTCTTTATAATTTATATAGTGTACTTCCCATGATTTAAAATAATTATATCCTCTTGTTCCCACACTTCTAACTCAAGGAAGTAATTTAAAAGTCCTAAATCCTTCATGTCAAATTCTACTGCAAGATATTTCTTACATTTTGTAATTAGGAGATATTCTCCTATGATTAGTAAATAATCAACATAAAGTACATGAATTATTATTTCACCATTTATTACCTTGTAGCATAATTTTAGATATGCATCCTCCTTGAATAACTTTAGACCTAGAAGGTATTTATCAATCCTTTCATACCAGGCTTGAGGAGCCTTCTTAATCCTATACAATGCCTTCTTTAATTTGTGCGCATGTGAATTTTTGTTATGTATAATAAACCCTTCAAGTTGTTCCAAGTATACTTTTTCTTCTATTATCTCTTTAAGGAAGGCAGACTTTACATCCATCTGATGAATCTTCCATCCTTTAGAAGTAGTAATAGCAATAATGGTCCTGACAGAGGTGTATCTTGCAACTGGGAAATTGTTTCATCAAAATCAATACCTTCCTTTTGAGAGAAGACTCTCACTACAAATCGAGCCTTATATTTCTCAATGCTTCCATCTATAGCATGCTTGATTTTAAAGATCCATTTAGAAGATACTATAGAATTGTCTTTAGGTTTGGGCACAATATCCCATCATTCTTCATAATGGAATGATACTATTCTAATGTGGTGTCTTTACAAGCTTGACTTTTGGTGGCTTCTTCAACATAGAAAGGTTCTACTTCAATGATCTCACTCATTAAGGCAGTATAATTAGAGTATCTTTTAGGTTTTTTCCTTTCTCTGGTGGTTCATTCAGGTGTAACATATCTTTCTTCCTCTTGAATCATTTTCCTTACCAAAGGTGGCCTCTTCTATTTACATTGGGGCTTTAGGTTCTGTATCATCTTAAAATGGAATAACTTCCATCTTGGTAGCTTTAACACCCCTCATTTAGTGTATTTTTCATGTTATATTTTCATTTAGGATGAATTTGCACTTGATTCTTCATTTCTAGGTGAAATTAGGGCTAGGATCTCAAGGATTCTCCTTGATTTCCCTCTTTTTAGCTCTATTTTAAAGGTAGGACCTAGGTATTGGTCCTCCTAGCCTTCATCACATCTCTCCTAGGCCTTTGTGCCCTTTTCCAGCACTCTGTCCTATTTTCTCATCATTCCTAAGTCTCTGGCCGACCCAGAACTTCCTTGTTTTCAATGTTGACTGGGCCTAAAACTTTGGGTTAGGGTCAAGGTCAACCTTAACCCTTGTTGGATTTTTCTCCCCCTTTTCAAAACTTGATCATAGTGGATCCTGAAATTAAATGCAGGCCTCCAAATTTGAATGCAGAAGGGTTTTAATTCAAAATTCATTTATTATTTTTCCCTCCTTAGTTGGTTATTGTGATTGGACCATAATTCGAGGTAAATTTTGAATTAGGGGCCCTTACATTTCCCAAGTAGCCTTGCCCTAAAAATCTCTATATAAGAACTCTCTTTTGCCTTCATTTCAATCAAGCGAAATCAAGTGATCAAGCTCTACATTGAAGATCAAGTGATTAAATGAATTCAAGAGGCAAGAAAGTGATGAGGAGATGATGATGCAAGATTACAAGATGATGATATAGAAGATTAAGATATGTTTTATAGAAAGCATTTTGTGGACAAACTATTGTGGATATTCATTTGGAGGAAGAAAGATTCCTACTTCCTTGATCTACCATTTTCAACATTCAAGCATTCAAAGATACAATCATAGGGTAGCAATTATGGATTATGATTTTGGTAGTACTTTATCTTTGGGGGCTTGGTATACTTTCTTTATGATATTCAAATCTATGCATTTCTCTCTCATTTCAATTCATGCTAGGGTTTCAATCTAGAAGATTAGATCTTGGCATTGCACATTCAAAGCTCTTCCAATGAGCAACACACACACATTCTATTACATTTGACTATTTGTGGAGGTGGAAATCACCAAAATAGGGGTTTGACTAAGGCAAAATCCTATATAGCCACCCCCAAAACACCACTTTAAGATATCTATAGTCATTGTTTCAGGAGTTGCAGAGTAGATCTTTATACCCTTTTCAGAAAACTTTCAGGATCCGCAAACAGAATTTTCATCGGAGAAGTGCATGTCAAGGTCAACATTTTGGGGTCAAGGTCCACCTTTCTCAGAAAAGGAAAAGATTTTTGGGTTTTCTGTCTCTGTGTTCCTGTCCTAGCTCTGCTTGCAGAATTCTCAAAAACTCAACATAGACACCAGAAAATAGGTATTCTCAGATCATCTATGTTATGAGGTATGTACTTTATTTCATTATTCCTTGCATGTATTTCTAGATATATATTACTTATCATTATCATTTCATGTATGTGGTTTTGGGTCTCTTTTATGTGCATTGTTCTAAACCCCATCTCCATATATTTTCCATCTTACATTTTGGTGAACCCATTTATGACAACTCTTTCTTTTTGGTGTTAGATTTTCCTTTTGTGCTAGATCTTACGTGCTTATAAAAGTAGATTTATTTTATGCTCTTACACTTATATTTTAAAAATACAAAAAAATTGTAAAATTTATTTAAAAATACAAAAAAAAATTACATTTTTCATGCTTGTAGTGTTACTTTGTGTCCAACATGTATGATTTTTGTTTTGAATACTTTGATGAGACTTTTATTACAAAATATGATAGATCCCTTAATGAGGTATATGGAAGTGAGGATGACAATTGTTCGAATGAGATCTCCATTGATCTTATTCCTATTTCATCTTCCTCTACAACCTCTTTAATTGACCTTTACCATAGGGTGTGTGCATGGTTACCTTCATGTTCCACTATTTGCAACATTGATAAACTTAGAATGATATATCCTAAAACTTTGTTGATGGTAAAAGGATGTCCTCGAATAACAATTAAGGGTAAACCTAGAGATCCTTTGGATTTATTCGATAATACAGATTTTGTTTCACATGTTTATCACACACATAATAACCCTTAGCCTACTGTTCTGGTTTCTTTACCTCCTTCCCAACCTATACTTCCTCAAGTTCCTAGGTTGCCATCTGTTGGAAACTGAATTGAACCAATTATTGTATTGTCATTGATGTCAAACCTTAATTGGTAAGACTGTTGCTACTTAGGAAAGTACTATATCTATTTGAGTGTTGCTAAGGGGCTAAGCAAGGTTGGTAACAATAGCACCTAGGGAAAGGTTGAGTTATCTTGATACTACAAAGTGTACTTGACTATGTTGCACTATGATGAGATAATGTATTGTTTATCTTAGTAAGATTGAAGACTAAACTGGTAGGCTTAACCGAGCAAAGAATGAAAAAAAAATGTTTAAGCTGAGCGATGTTAGTGTCAATCGAGTTAGTATATGCTGAGAAAAATTATAGTGTTGACCGAGCATCAGTAAATTGCTGAGGAAGATAGTGCAAGCCGAGGAAACAGTTGTAGTAATGACCGAGCGTTCTACATGAAGACTGAGTGAACAATCACAGTATTGACCGAGCATCAGCAATTTTATATTTGAAGAGACTTTAGTTTTGGAGCTGGCATTGTTGAATTCTTGGATTATGTAAAATGTGTTGACTTTATTTATTGATTTTTTGGAAGCATTAAATTCTTTGTAAAACATTTTATTGTAAATCTCTAAGAGATTTGAGATTATTCTAGAAAAGGAGCTGAAGAACATAAAGTGGGTAGATTCAATCAATCTGACCTAACCCTAAGATCTAAGAATGAGATTGAGCAGCAAAAGATGAGTTAACCTAATTGAGGAAAATATAAGGGAACCTAAACATTGTGATATGTATGTACATGGTGAACAAAGAATGCTAGAAGAGAAAAGTTTTATTGATTGAATAAGCAAAAAAGACTGAAGGAGAATGGTGGTGATTGCTTGAAGAAAAGTTCCGAGCATATCAGAGATGGAAATGGAAAAGTTTCAAAGTCAATAAACCAGCATTAGTGTATGGAATCAGATCTAATATTTGCAAAGTGAGTTGTATATTTTTCAGATAATATTGTTGCTACTTTCTAACCATTGTAATAGTCAAAATCCTTTTAACAGAGGTTGACCTAACAGTCATATGTTAAATCCTTTGAACAAGGTTGCATTCTAATGGAGTGTATGTAAGTCCTATGACTAGGCTCACTTTTAACAGGGTGATTGAAATCCTTTAACCGGGTCACATTTGATAGTGTGTATTGTAACCTTTGACAGGGTTGGCTTTTTACTGAGCTCACTTCAGAAGAGTGAAAATAATAGTAGCATGTTACAAAGTGGTTTTTTCCAAATTGGGTTTCCACTATAAATCATCCTAGTGTTTATACTTGTGTGAATGTTTAGATCTAAACATTACTATGTTTTACAAGTTAAGTTACAGCTGGGTAGTGGACTACATTGTTAGATGTTTCTATTATTGAATCAGTGATGACCAAGTTTGTTTTGGTTTTGGATCTGATTTAAGGATAAGTTTTTGAGATTGTTTTATACATCAAGACCTAAGAACAACTGATTCACCCCCCCTCTCTGTTGTTCTAAATCATATTAACAATTGCTATTAGAGCTTTGTTGCTTATTATTAGTGTTGACAAATATCAAGTTTAAAGGGGCTTGAAGCAAATGATCAGGATGTATAAGAAGGAGGTAACGAAGCTGAACAAGGAAAATTTCCCTGCATGGCAAAGCTTGATGAAGCTACATCTGGCTGGTATTGGTGACTCTACAAAGTACTACATTGAGAATCGTTATGTCTCACCTGTTGCACCTTTGACTGCCGAAGAAATGAGAGCTAAGGAAGAACATAATCAGGCAATGCTGCAAATTGCATCTGCCCTAAGCTATCCAGAATTTGAGGACATTAAGGATTGCACAACTGCTAAGGATATGTGGGACACTCTTGCAAGGATCTATGGGGGTGACTTAAATGTGCTGAAAGCAAAGGCTGAGAGTCTTAGAGGTAAGTTTGATGAAATGAGAATGCAAGAAGGTGAAAATATTGCACAATATTGTAGTAGAATAAAAGAAGTTGTGAATGCTATTAGAGGAGCTAATGGGACTATTGATGATGAAACTATAATTGGGAAAGTACTAAGAACCCTGTGTCCTATATATGCTATTAAGATCTCAACTATTCAGGAATCTAGATGTAACTCTGCTAATGTGCTTACTTTGGAAAGTTTGGTTGGTAAGCTGACTGCTTTTGAACTCTCTAATTATGATAATTTCACTGTTGGAAGTATTGGAAATGTTGAATCTTCTTTTAAGTCACAGCTAGTTCTGAACAATCCAAAGAAAGAAAAAGAAAGATGCATCAGTGAAAGTGAAAGTGAAAGTGATAGTGAAAGTGATAGTGACACTTCTGATGAAGACCTAGAAGATCTAGAAGTTCTTATGGCTAGAAGACTGAGAAGGGGAAAAGGAAAGTATAAAGGTAAACTCCCTATCATATGTTTTGCATGTAATAAAGTTGGTCATATAGCTACTAGATGTCCTGACAGGAAGGATAAAGATGATGAAAGGAAAAGAAAACACAAAGATAGAAAAGATGACAAAAGCTACCGATGGAATAGAGACTACAAGGGAAAAGGTAAGAAATCTTGTTACATTGCTGAAAAAGAGACTGACACTAATAGTGATGATTTTGAAATTGAGGTAATGTATGTGGCAATGAAAGATGAATCTGATAAGGATGACAAAATTGCATTGATATCCTATGTGAACAAGAATGATAAATGGATTATTGATAGTGGCTGTTCACATCACATGACTGGTGACAAAAATAAGTTTGAGACCTTACATCATTACAGAGGTAAAAGTGTAAAATTTGCTAATGATGCACCATGTCTTGTTAGAGGAAAAGGTTTGATTAAACTAACTGATAAGATATCTTGTGAAAATGCATATTGGGTTGAAGGTCTTAATTACAATTTGTTAAGTGTTGCTCAGCTTAACAAAACTAGTTACCGGGTGGAATTTCATCACAAGAAAGCTAAAATATTTAATGCTACTGGAGAACTGATTGGAAGTGGAGATCATACTAGAGGTAATTTGTTCTATCTTGACCTATTTGAAGAAACATGTTTGATTGCACAACTTGATGATATTTGGTTATGGTATAAAAGGCTATGTCATGTTAACTTTGACAATCTGGTAGAGATAAGTAAGAAGAAAAAGGTAAGAGGTCTACCTAGATTGAAGAAACTTGAGAATGTGATGTGCAAGGAATGCTAGTTAGGAAAAATGACAAAGTCAAGTTTCAAGAGAAAATCCTTTACTTCTGAAAATGTTTTAGATTTGGTTCATACTAACCTTTTTGGACCTATGGGTGTACAAAGTTACTGTGGTGCTAGATACTTTATCTTATTTGTTGATGATCATACTAGGATGATGCATGTGATGTTTCTAAAAGAAAAATCTAAAGCTTTTCAATATTTTAAATGGTATTTGGCTAAGGTTGAAAAGGAGACATGTAGGAACCTGAAATGTCTTAAATCTGAACGAGGTGGAGAATTTACATCAAATGAATTTAATATGTTTTGCAATGATAGAGGAATTAAAAGATAGATGTCTGCACCTAGAACACCTCCACAAAATGGTATAGTAGAAAGGAGAAATAGATCTATCTTGGATTGTGCAAGGACATTGATGATTGAAAAGAATGTGGCATAGAAATATTAGAAAGAAGCTATTAGTACTACTATCTACACTCTTAACCGGGTACAGATCAAGAAAGGTACAAATCTAACACCTTATGAATTATGGCATGGACATGCACCGAGTGTGAAATACTTTAGAATCTTTGGAAGTAAGTGCTATATATTAAAAGACACTAGGAATGGAAATTTTGATGCTAAGAGTGATGAAGGCATATTCCTAGGGTATTCCACAAAAAGTAAAGCTTATAAGTGTTTGAACTCTAACACTAACAAAATTGTGGAAAGTGTGAATGTCAAAATTGATGAGTATGTAGAAAGAAATGAAGCTGATAGTAAAAGAGAACCAGAAGATTATAGATCTTTTTTGTACATTGAAGAAGAAGAAGAGGCAAGTAACAGACTTGTACCTGATGCCGAGTCTCAGGTAAGTAATGCCGAGCGACAGATAGAAGCTGCCGAGCATCAGGAAAATAGTGCTGAGAGAGAACAAGAACATGCCGAGCTACAAGAAAATGCTATTGAATATCAGGAAGAGGTTGCTGAGCATTCTGAAGTTGAATATGACAATCTTATTGAGGAACATGATGAAATAGAGGAAAGAACAGATGAACCTATTTTGGAAAAATATGTGAGAAGACATCATAAGCCTGAACAGATAATTGGAGACAAAGATACTGGAATCTAGACTAGAAGTAAGACTAAGGATCCAACATGTCTACTATGTGAATTTGAATTGAAGACAACTAGAGAAGCATTGGAGAATGAAGACTGGATACAAGCAATGAATGAAGAAATTGACCAGATTGAGAAGAATGATACTTGGACTCTGGTGCCGAGATCTGAAAACAAGAATGTTATAGGAACAAAATGGGTGTTTCAAAATAAGATGAATGAAAATGGTGAAATCACTAGGAACAAAGCTAGGCTGGTATGCAAAGGCTACGCACAAGAAGAAGGAATAGATTATGGGGAGACATTTGCCCCTGTAGCTAGATTGGAAGGAGTAAGAACTCAGCTTGCATATGCTACTTATAAAGATTTCAAGGTATATCAAATGGATGTCAAGTCTGCATTTTTGAATGGTATACTAGAAGAAGAAGTTTACATAGAAAAACCAGAAGGTTTTATTGATCCAAATAGAAGACACATGGTGTGCAAACTGAACAAAGCATTATATGGATTGAAGCAAGCTCCTAGAGCATGGTATGAGAGGTTGCACAACTACTTGATACAGATTGGATTTTCAAGAACAAATGACACAAGCAATCTGTACATGAAGGATGAAGAAGGTAAAGGTATCTTGTTGGCAAAAAATTTTGTTGATGGCATTATTTTTGGTGGACAAGATGCATTATGTAAAAGTTTCTCAAACAAAATGCAAACTGAATTTGAAATGAGTATGTTTGGTGAGATCAAATTCTTTGTTGGTATACAAGTATATCAGAGGAATAATGGAATTTTCATTACACAGTCTAAGTATGTTAATGAAATACTAAAAACTTTTGGGATGGAAGATGCTAAACCAATGGGAACTCCTATGGTTACTGGACAAAATTTATCTAAGAATGATGATGTTGCAAAAGTGAATCAGACTCTGTATAGATCCATGATTGGAAAATTGTAGTATGTTGTACACAACAGACCAGATATTGCATTAGTTGTTGGGATTGTGGCAAGATTCTCTGCCAATCCTAAGGAAACACATATGATGGCCATGAAAAGAATTATGAGATACTTGAAAGGAACTGCTGACTATGGTCTATATTATAAGAAGGATGACAAATTTGAACTCCAAGTTTATATAGATGTTGATTGGGTAGGAAATTTAGATGACGGAAAGAGTACAAGTGGTGGAGCTTTCTTTCTTGGATAGAGATTAGTCTCCTGGACAAGCAAGAAACAAAATTGCATTTCCCAATCTACTATTGAGGCTGAGTATGTTGTTGCTGCAGTAAACTATTCAAACTTGGTATGGATAAAACAATTGTTGATAGGCATGAAAGAAGAAATCACTGAACCTGTTGTTATTTTCTATGACAACAGAAGTGCTACCAATATTTCTAAGAATCCAGTGATGCACACTAAGACCAAACACATTGTAATCAAGTATCACTACTTGAGAGAATTAGTACAAGACAAAGAAGTCCGAATGGAATATGTGAATACAAAAGAACAATTAGAAGACATATTCACTAAAGCTTTAGCCAGAGAAGCTCATGAGTATTTGAGAAGTCAATTAGGGGTTCTTCCCCTAATTTAGGCTGCCTAGACAAAGCTAGGAGCACTGCATCAAATGTGCTACTACAGAACATTTGACAAATTGATGTAGAAGATTGTCACACTTTAGGGTTGGCCTAGAGTTGTGAAGAGAAGCAAAGACAAGGAATCAGTCATAAGCAAGATGACAGAGGAAGAAACACTGAGTTACACATATATTATTTACATCTGATGGATGTATGTTTTAGTTGCTGCTTTGGCATTTTTGTCAAAGAGGGAGAATGTACTGATATGATAACACATGAGATATGATAACACATGATACTGAAAAGAAAGAGTTGATGAGCTAATGGAACTAAAAACAAAAAGGAAAGAGGATGATGAACTAAAATGAAGAATCAAGATAGAGGGAGATCTGAATACTTCTGATGGTCACAGAAGTGAGGCTTATAGGATTCTGAATCAGAATGAAGCTAAGGATATTATAAATAAGTTTCTGATGGACAGATAAGATTTTGGATTGGTTGGTAATCCATGTGTTATTCAGTTGATATCATATGGTGTTGCCATCAATGCCAAAGAGGGAGATTGTTGGAAACTGAATTGAAACAATTGTTGTATTGTCATTGATGTCAAACCTTAATTGGTAAGACTGTTGCTACTTAGGAAAGTACTATATCTATTTGAGTGTTGCTAAGGAGCTAAGCAAGGTTGGTAACAATAGCACCTAGGGAAAGGTTGAGTTATCTTGATACTACAAAGTGTACTTGACTATGTTGCACTATGATGAGATAATGTATTGTTTATCTTAGTAAGATTGAAGACTAAACTGGTAGGCTTAACCGAGCAAAGAATGAAAAAAAACATGTTTAAGCTGAGTGATGTTAGTGTCGAATGAGTTAGTATATGCCGAGAAAAATTATAGTGTTGACCGAGCATCAATAAATTGCCAAGGAAGAAAGTGCAAGACGAGGAAATAGTTTTAGTAATGATTGAGCGTTCTACATGAAGACCGAGTGAACAATCACAGTATTGACCAAGCATCAGCAATTTTATATTTGAAGAGAATTTAGTTTTGGAGATGACATTGTTGAATTCTTGGATTATGTAAAATGTGTTGACTTTATTTATTGATTGTTTGGAAGCATTAAATGCTTTGTAAAACATTTTATTATAAATCTCTAAGATATTTGAGATTATTCTAGAAAAGGAGTTGAAGAACATAAAGCGGGTAGATTCAATGAATCTGACCTAACCCTAAGATCTACGAATGAGATTGAGCGGAAAAAGATGAGTTAACCTAATTGAGGAAAATATAAGGGAACCTAAACATTGTGATATGTATGTACATGGTGAACAGAGAATGTTGGAAGAGAGAAAAGTTTTATTGACTGAATAAGTAGAAAAGGCTGAAGGAGAATGGTGGTGATTGCTGAAGAAAAGTTCTGAGTAGATTAGAGATGGAAATGGAAAAGTTTCAAAGTCAATAAATGAACATTAGTGTATGGAATCAGATCTAATATTTGCAAAGTGAGTTGTATATTTTTCAAATAATACTGCTGCTACTTTCTAACCATTGTAACAGTCAAAATCCTTTTAATAG
Source organism: Chamaecyparis obtusa (assembly GCA_027943335.1). Classification (NCBI taxonomy): domain Eukaryota; kingdom Viridiplantae; phylum Streptophyta; class Pinopsida; order Cupressales; family Cupressaceae; genus Chamaecyparis; species Chamaecyparis obtusa. The sequence continues at coordinate 238,842 of BSBK01001919.1, forward strand.
AGGTTGACCTAATAGTCATATGTTAAATCCTTTGAACAAGGTTGCATTCTAATGGAGTGTATGTAAGTCTTATGACTAGGCTCACTTTTAACAGGGTGATTGAAATCCTTTAACTGGGTCACATTTGACAGTGTGTATTGTAACCTTTGACAGGGTTGGCTTTTTACCGAGCTCACTTCAAAAGAGTGAAAATAATAGTAGCATGTTACAAAGTGGTTTTTCCCAAATTGGGTTTCCACTATAAATCCTAGTGTTTATACTTGTGTGAATGTTTAGATCTAAACATTACTATGTTTTACAAGTTAAGTTACAGCTGGGTAGTGGACTGCATTGTTAGATGTTTCTATTATTGAATCAGTGATGACCGAGTTTGTTTTGGTTTTGGATCTGATTTAAGGATAAGTTTTTGAGATTGTTTTATACATCAGGACCTGAGAAAAACTGATTCACCCCCCCTCTATGTTGTTCTAAATCATATTAACACCATCTACCTTTAAGGAGTATGACTTAGTAGAACAATTACATGCTACTCCTGCTAAGATATCTTTATGGGAATTACTTCAAACCTCCATGACATATCATGAGGCATTGCAAAAGGCATTATCTACCCTTCCTGCTCTACCTCCTAACCAAGAGAACATTAATTCCTTTTTGGAGTGTATACATACTATGCATTTTGTACCTCCTACTATTTTTTGCTAATAATGACTTACCTTCTGTTGAGGTGCAGAATCAATATGATGCTCTTATGGTTGTTGTTTCTATCAAATAGAGTATTATACATAGAACGTTAACTAAGAATGGATCTAGGCTTAATGTTTGTAGCATGGATATGCTTAAGGCAATTAAGGTTGATCTTACAACTATTCAACCTGATAATGTCCCTATTCATGGATTTGACAATATTGCAAAAAGAACTTTGGGCATTATTACCTTACTTGTTAAAGTTGGTTTGGTTATTCGTAATATGCCTATTCATGTGATGCCTGGACCTCTCAATTATAATCTTCTTTTAGGAAGACCTTGGTTACAAATTATGCATACAGTTCCTTCTACTCTTCATCACAAGGTTAGTTTCATTTATACCAATTTGATGTATACATTACATGTGGATAATGTGCCAAATCCTTGGTTAAATGTAGAATATGCTAAAGTTTCCAAACCTCTCCAACAAAGTAAAGAGCCTAAAGCACCACCTGAGATTTAAAAAAATGGAAGCTCCATCTTCTTCTTTGACTAAGGATGATTAAGGAACATTGGATTGTAATCCTTCTTTTATTGGAGAATATAAGGTCTCTAATTTGGAATTCATGAAACAACAAAGTGAGTTTGAAAAACAATTTTTTACTCCTTCCCTGCTTTCTGAGGAATTAAAAAGTAAATTTGTTGTTTCCTTGACTAAAGAAACAATTGAAACAATAAAACCTGATTGCTATGATGTTGTGACATATGTCACTCCTTGGACTCAATCTGATATGGCTGATAGATATGGTTCTGGTTATCATTTTCTCAAAAATCAAGATTTAATGGAAAAGGATGTGGTAAATATGAACAAGGTATACAAGTACCTTTGGACAATGAAATCTATGATTATACATATGGATTTGGATTCAATCCTTACAAAAAACCATCGACTTTTCCTCTTAATGTTAATCATATTTGTGGTGGACATTTGAAGTTGGTTAACCCGTTCCTCCTTGACATGGATCAACAACCTATCTTGTGTATTTTCCCTGAAGATGAAGCCTTAGAGGATTTCTTAGGAGTTTATTAGGACTTACCTACATTTCATCATAAATGATGGAGGCCTTATTGTCTAAATACAAAATCTTATTTTGGAGAACATCATGAATATAATATTTCTTCTCTACCAATGGATTCTCCAATACAAAGTAATTTGCTAATAACTGAGATTGTTGAGGTTCAAATGGATGAAAATGACTATGAGAAGATGATAAAAATTGGGAAATGTTTGAATGAGGATGAACATGATTAGTTGGTTTCCCTTTTAATTTAATTTAAGGATATCTTTTCTTGGACATATTTAGATATGTTGGGTATAGATTCTAAGATTATTACTCACAATATTGTTCTCAAACCAAATGTTAAACTTGCAAAGCAGAAAATTTGAAAGATGAATCCATGAATTTCTTTATTAGTTAAGGCTGAAATTGAAAGATTATTGGATGCTAGATTCATCCACTCTATTGATTACTCAGACTGGATTTCAAATATTGTGCCCATTTCAAAAGGAGAAAATAAGATAAGGATGTGTACTAACTTTAGAGATCTAAATAAAGCATCCTTAAAAGATGATTTCTCATTACCTAATATTGATATTATTATGGATTCAACATGTGGGTCATGCTTTATTATCTTTTATGGATGGATTTTCTGGCTGTAATCAAATTTTTATTCCTCCTAAAGATCAATTTAAGACCGCATTTATAACACCCTTGGGAACATTTTGTTGGTTCATGATGCCTTCTGGATTAAAAAATGTAGGAGAAACTTATCAATGAGCTATGACTTTGATTTTTCATGATTACATTCATAAGGTTCTTGAGGATTATGTGGATGATGTCTTTGCAAAATCTATACAAAGAGAAGATCATGTTAGTATTTTATGATAGATATTTGAAAGGATTAGAAGTTACAATATGAGATTGAATCCTAAAAAATGTATTTTTGGAGTTGATTCTGGTAAATTATTAGGGTTTATAATCTCTAAGCGAGGCATATAGGTTGATAATGAAAAGATTGAAGCTATTGTTAATATGCCTCCTAAGAATATTTCTCAGTTATGAAGTTTACAAGGAAAAAATCAATCTATTCGTCACTTTGTTTCCAACTTAGCTGATAGAACTATTCCTTTTACTTCCTTTCTTAGAAAGGACACCACTTTCTCTTGGAATAACGAATGCAAGAAGTCCTTTGAGAAATTTAAGGAGTATCTCACCAATCCTCCTTTTTTGCAACCTGCTCAATTTAATAAACCCTTTTATCTATATACTTTAGCCACTCTAAAGGTAGTGAGTGAGATGTTGGCTCAACATGATAGTGAAGGTAAGGAAAGACCTATGTACTACATTAGTCAGACTTTACTTGATTATGAAACAAGATATACATATTTGGAAAGACAATGCTTAGCTGTAGTTTATGCTTGTTAGAAACTTAGGAATTACCTCTTAAATGTTGAAGTTAATGTGATTGTTAAATTTGATCCTTTGAAACATCTTTTCTCAAAAACTGATCTCTCTGGCCATCTGGCAAAGTGGGTGATGTTACAAAATTTAATTTTAATTTTATTTCTCAAAAGTTAATTAAAGGACAATCTTTAATAGATTATTTGGCTGAAGCTCCTTGTCCTCATTCCATTAAATGTGTTACTTTGATAGAATTCCTCACTGAAAACATTCTAGCTATTAAACAAGATGATGTTTGGGAGTTATATTTTGACGGATCTAGATGTAAGATAGGTTCTGGTGTTGGCATTATCTTGATCCATCCTACGAAAAATTTGATCCCTCTATCATATAAATTGACTTTTCCTTGTACTAACAATATTAGAGAGTATGAAGCTCTTATAGCTAGCCTACAAGCAACTTCATCCCTTAACATTAAAAATCTAAAAATTTATGGAGATTCGTAATTGATTGTTGAACAAATTAAAGGAGTTTATCATACTAAGAATGAAAAAATGACACAATATAGAGATTTTTCTCTTGATGTTCTTTCACAATTCTCTTCTTATGTGATTCAAACTTTACCTAGAAAATATAATTGACATGCAAATGCCATGACAAGCGCAACTTCTTTGGTTTTTCTTGAGAATTGATGTAAGAGTATCTTGGGTCTTAAACAATCTTGCATCACCAAAAACATTTTCTATTTCTTGTACCTGTGTGATGTTCATTTTTTAGCCGTTGTTGTGGTTGGTTTCTTGCCTTGCATAGTTAATGCTATGCCATGGACCTATTTTGGGACCTTCTCCTACGGGAAAATGTTCTAATTCATTTAGACCTGGAAGTTATTTCCATTTCCCTCAGATACTGATTTACCACTAGTTTAACATGAAATGTGTGGTATTTCTCCTTACAGGGTTCTATGTGGGGAAATTGGATCTTGCACGGTCGGGGATTTGTTCTAGAGTCATGTGTGGACCTAAATGTAACAGAGCATCATGTTTTGTTATTTCTTTCTTTATTTTTGGTTTCTCTCCTTAGGTTGGACCTATAATCTAATTAAATGCCTGACTGACCAACTTGTGGCTTAGTTGGATATATATTGGGAGCTTTGGTTGATGAAGAGGTATCAAGGGGGAAGACGAAGAGGTAGATTGGAAGGTAGAAGAAGATATGATGATAGTTGAGTGTCTATTTTGATAATCTCTTTGTATAAGGCTGAAACCCAGAAGGCCTCACATCTGGGCATGTTTATGAATATACAATAATTGTACCAGGGTGGTTGCCAATTGTTGGCCTATATTCATTGTGTTTCATGGTGTTTTCTTGTGAATCATTCATTTCTTCCACATGTGTGACTCTGGGCAAGACATGTTAGTAGGCTTAAGTGGTCTCAATTAACCCTGATTTTGCTTGCCTATTACCTACCTTGCGTCAAGTGGTATTCATTGTGTTTCTAGTTTTTTCTTATGAATAATCCATTGCTTCCACATGTGTGACTCTGTGAAGGGCATGCTAGTAGGCTTAAGTGGTCTCAATTAACCCCAATTCTACTTGCCTCTTACCTGCCTTGCGTCAAGTGGTATCAAATCTTGAATATTCTAAGTGTGTGGATAGATCACCAAAGGTGAGGCAGTTTGCACCAGGACCTTGGATTGAAGATGCCTCTAAGGAGAGCTTGAGAGATCTCAGTGGAAGAACCTGTTGGGGAAATCAATCATGATGATTTTAGGGCTTTGCAGAAACAAGTGCAAGATCTACAAGAGGAATTGAGTAAGAAGACTACATTGAAAGAAGATAGTAATGATGAGTTTGAGGAAGAGAATTTTGAAGAAGCTATAGAAGAAGCCAAGGATGCAGAAGAGAGTAGATTCTTGAAGGCTATGTCTAAAATTGGGAAAAGACCTAAGATTGAATTTCCTACATTTGATGGAAGCCTTAGGACAAAAGAGTTGATTGATTGGATTAATGAGATAGATTAATATTTTGAGTATGAAGAAATAGAAGATCCTAATAAAGTTTGATTTACAAAGACTAAGTTGAAGGGTCATGCAAATATTTGGTGGAGAGAAGTTCAATTGGAAAGAAGTAGGAGAGGAAACAAAAAGATCACTAGATGGAACTGAATGGTTGACAAGTTGAAAAAGCAATTCATTCTAGTGGATTATGAGTTAGAGATGTTTAAGAAGATGCAAGCCTTGAATCAGACCAACAAATCAGTGCAGGAGTATACTAAGGAGTTTTACAGAATCCTGATTAGGACTTGTCATTTTGAGGAGAAAAAGAAAAGGTTGCTAGGTATATTTATGGCTTAAGACCTAGTATTGCTGGAGGTAATGTGGTAGAGAATCCTAAGGAGAATGGTGAAGGATCTGGTAGTAGTCAGACCGCTAAGAACTACAATAATGGACAGAGAGGGAGATGGAAAAATGAGTTCACTAGTACTTGTTTTCTTTGTTCAAAGAAGGGTCATAGAAGTTTTCAATTTCCTAAAAGAAGAGTTGCATTAACTACCGAGGAAGATGTTGAGAATGTTGTAGAAACAAGTAAATTTCTTATCAGTAGGAGGTTGGCTACATGTGTTAGTGAACTGGTGCAAAGAAGAAATTTCTTCAGAACCAGATGTAAGTGAAAGAATAAGGTATGTAATGTTATAGTTGATGGTGGTAGTTTTGAAAAAATTGTTTTAGAAGAGATGGTTAGTAAGTTGAATTTTGAAAGAAAGAAACACCTTAACCTTATCAAATTAGTTAGATACAAGATGTGTCTAAGGTTAGGATTGAAGAGAAATGCTTGGTTAATTTTCAGATTAGATCTTATCATGATGAAATATTATGTGATGTATTTCCTATGGATGCTTGTCATCTGTTTCTTGGGAGACCTTGGAAATTTGATAGACATGTTATGTTTGATGGTCATGCAAATACATATGTGGTAATGCATGGTGGATCCAGGCATAAGTTGTTACCTTTGTAGGAAGCAGGGGCTAAGGGATTTGGGGTTATCAGGTGTAGTCCCTGTGACAATGAAAAACATTAGGAGCAGAAGCTTGATGAACCTATTCCAATGGATGGAATGAAACTGAGTTTGAAAGGAAAAGAGAATGACATAGTTGAGGAATTTATAGAGATTAAGAGGCAGATGATCTTTCTGACAAAGATAGTGGAGAAAATGATGACACTAGTGACACAGAGGAATGTAGATGATTCCGAGCTGAATAGTAAATCTGGAGGAACTATGATTCACCAAAGTACTGATGTAATTGATAGTGGAAAGGATGGTCAGAGTAAGTTTCTGTCAGTTGTAGATAGAAAAGATGAGAAAAGTGCAGGACACTTGATAATTTGCTGAGTGTGACAATAAATAAATTGAAGACAACATGGAATGAATGGATAGAGGAGATATGGGTTAAGAATAGATATGGTATACTTGTCTTTATTCCCTTATGACATTCATGAGAACTTTTTATTTACCTGGGGTGTCTGATACAAAAGCATCTTGGGTCTTGAACAATCTTGCATCACCAAAAACATTTTTTATTTCCTGCACCTATCTGATGTTCATTTGTATCCATTGTTGTGGTTGGTTTCTTCCCTTGCGTAGTTAATGCTATGTCATGGACCTATTTTGGGACCTTCTCCTAAGGGTGCACATCCTAATTCATTCAGACCTAGAAGTTATTGTCATTTCCCTCGGATATCGATTTGCCGCTAGTTTCACATGAAATGTGTGGTATTTTTTCTTGAGCAGTTCCATGTGGGGAAATTGGATCTTGCATGGTTGGGGATATTTTATGGGGTCATGTGTTGACCTAAATGTAATGGAACATTTTGTTTTGTTATTTATTTCTTTATTTTTGGTTTCTCTCCTTAGGTTGGACCTATATTATAATTAAATGCCAGACTGGCCGACTTGTGGCTTAGCTGGCTATATATTGGGAGCTTTGGTTGATGTAGAGGTATCAAGGGGGAAGGTGAAGAGGTAGATTGGAAGGTAGAAGAAAATATTATGAGAGCTAAGTCTCTATTTTGATAATCTCTTTGTATAAGGCTGAAACCCGGAAGGCCTCATAGCTAGGCATGTTGATGAATATACAATAATTATAGCAGGGCGGTTGCCAACTACTAGCCTATATTTATTGTGTTTCATGGTTTTTTCTTATAAATCATTCATTTCTTCCACGTGTGTGACTCTGAGTAGGGAATGTTAGTAGGCTTAAGTGGTCTCAATTAACCCTAATTCTTCTCACCTCTTACTTGCCTTGCGTCAGGTGGTATTCATTGTGTTTCATGGTGTTTTCTTGTGAATCATTAATTTCTTTCATGTGTGTGACTCTAAGTAGGGCATGTTAGTAGGCTTAATTAGTCTCAATTAACCCTGATTCTACTTGCATCTTACCTATCTTACATCAAGAATAATGCTAAAAAATTTCAATGTACTATACATACTCTTAAAAACCCTGCAATTTTCAATAAGGTTACCCCTGATTGCTTCAATTTGCATTTGGATGAATGGTATTCTCACATCTTTCATTTTTTGAAAGATGGTACTTTTCCTGTATCAACAACAAGGAACATGTGTAATCATATTAGGAATCTTGCATCGCGTTATATCATTTTAGGAGATACACTTTACAAATGCTCTTACGAGGGTTTACTATTAAGATATCTTGGTAGGACCAAAATTATGGTAAATTTGGAAGAAGCTCATTCTGGTTCTTGTGGGGAAAATTTTGGTGGAAAATCTTTAGTCAATAAACTTCTTAGAATGGGATATTATTGGCAAACAATGAGCAAGATTTTTTCATGTTTGTTAAAAGGTGTCCTTAATGTCAATAGCATAGTAATTTGATTCATGCTTCTGCTTGTGAGCTTCGTAATCAAGTTGCTCCATGGCCTTTTAGTATTTGGGGTTTTGATCTTATTGGAAAAATCTCACCATCTTCTTCTCAAGAACATACGCACATCCTAACAGCTAGAGATTAATTTATGAAGTGGGTGGAAGCTATCCCTCTATGTTCAACTACTGTAGATGTTATTTCTAATTTCATCCTTAACAATATTATAGCATGATTCGGTATTCCTTTGATGACAATTTCAGATAATGGTACCTCTTTTAAGAATAAATAAGTCACGAAATTCTTGGAGAAATATCAAATTCAACATAGATTTTTGACTCCTTATTATCCTCAATCTAATGGTCAATCTGAAGCATCGAATAAAGTCGTTAAACAAATTCTGATAAAAATAATTAATAAGCATGCGAAAGATTGACATACCCAACTTACCTATGCTTTATGGGCTTATAGGACTAGTGTTTTTACTGCCACAGGTACTTCTCCTTATAATCTTGTCTATGGTATTGATGCTATTATGCCTTTGGAATTGGAAATACCTTCTTTACATGTTTCATTTCATGGGATAATCGACAAAGATACATTTTGAGAACAACGATTACAAGAATTGGAAATGTTGGATAAACAACAAATAAATGCTTTGGAACATATAAAGACTTATCATAAATCTCTTCAGAAGCAGTATAATTATAAGGTAATTGAATGATCATTTTCAATGGGTGATTTAGTATTATATGAGAATCAAAGAAATGTGAATGCTTTACCTAGTGAAAAAGGAAAGTTCAGCCCTAAATGGCTTGGACCTTTTGTTGTGATTAAGGACTTTGGTTCATGTGCTTACAAAATTGTTGATATGGATGGTGTGCCTTTTAAGGAACCTATCAATGTAATGCATCTTAAATGTTATTATCCCCAATTCATCTTTATTTCCTTGTGTATTTATGTATTCTTTATAAAATAGCTATGTTTATTTTATAGGTTATGTGATTTTAGCAAACAACATTTGAATACATTTATGCATGTTCTTTCTTTCTATTAAGTTTTATGTTTTTGATGAAAATATAGTAAGCAATCATAGAACTAACTAGAAAAGAAAGTTTTTCTTTTATAAATTCTTTTTGAGTTTGAAACATATGCGGCACATGGCCCTATATATCACTCTATCTATCTCTATGCTATGATGGTCAATGACTCCCAGATCTCTCTGATCTATGATGAGAAGATGAAGATCTTTATCTAGTAGTCCACGAGTAGCTCCTTGATATGCTCCTCTCATATAGGTGCTCATGTTCTCTTCGTAAGTCATCCATCAACCTCTCTTCTCTCTCTCTCTACACAACCTCATCTCTCGCTGGACACATGAAAATATATTGGCATGCCTATCAGGATCTCTTTAACCAATGGGAAACTCTCACTCATTGGCTGGTAGTCAATAGGAAAGACATGTATCCTTCAGAACCTTAGATACAAAAATTCTCCACTCTACCATGCTAGCTTCAAAATGAAAACATATTTATCTTTTTGTACTTTTTCTTCACAAATTAAGATAAATATTCAAATCAAATGCATATTTTATACCTTGATTTCCCTCCTAGGCATCAGTGAAGGATTTGGATAGTGGGGACATGGAGTAACTACTCTCTCCATGCTCGCTATGTCTAGGTCTCAGAGGTCCTATCTTTGTATGGGTGCGTGGAGGTCGTCGTGATCTCAGTGGTGATGCATGAAAAACATGCACATCTGCACTGGTACTATCAGCTGGGTGCATGTCATCTTCTCTCTCCTCTACTCTATCCTCCTCCATAGGATTTCCTATGAAGGTGGGATCCTCCTCATCTTTGGGCTCCTCCTCCTCCTCCTCTGGTATGCCACTATCTCAATGTGTCCTCTCTGAAAGACCTAGATAACCTGTGGGATAGTCATTAGGGAAGATGGGGTGGGTTCCCTTCAGAATCTAATATCTAATGTAGTCTATACTAATGCTTGAATAGGCCACATCTATGGCTCCCTTTATATCATCTATCTCATATGTATCACTATCTCCAATTTCTGCCACTGATGGTCAACGTATAGCACTGAGTCTTTGATGATACCTCATCGGATGTGCATACCAAGGTACTACTCTATGGACCCCTATATAAGGCCGAACTATCTCAACACTCAGTCATAATAGTATGGCATCACTATGTGACTCTGATGACCCTCTAGCAGCTTGTGATGTTGTGAGTGCCTCATCTAGTGTCGCGTATCTGGCCACTTTTTCATGTGGTAGTATGGCCTCTATATCACATATGTGCCTGGAATATGGTCTAGACATACCGTCCAATAGAGGATATCTCTATGTTGCTAGACATCTCTTAGTGGATAAGAAAAGGCTTTCATTGTGCTAGCATCTACCATCATAGGAACACCTTGTGGTTGTGTACATGTGAAGTGCTCAAAAAACCAAATCTGTAAAAGTGTCCATACCGTGAGACTCTCTCGCTGATATCTCACCAACTGACATAACTCGTGGTATAAGTGGGCTAGCATGATGCAGCCCCATGTGAAGACTAGCCTATCACTCTCCATCTTGAATATAATATGGGTGAAAGGTGCTAAAAATAATGTACCCTTTGAGTTAGATACTACAACCAAGGAAAGTATACATAGCATCACCCTCTGTACCAAGAGTGTCGGTCCTGCTAGTATGGTTGATAGAGTGATTTGATATGATCGGGTTCACATCTGTGGAATGCATCCTAAGAAATATTTTGCATCTATGTGAATATCCTCAAGGCCCCGCTGTGCTCTCAATCTAATAGGCTCACCTCATATTGGAAGTTGTAGGATCATCGTGAGATCACCTTAGGGAAGATGAAAGGAACATGTGTCCTCTTCCCACCTCTCTATAAAATCTGATAGCATGGCTCAGTGGAGTCTTATCGGTGGTAGGAATGTTACCTAGTACACTCCTATGTCTATCAGTAATAATATCTCATCCTCTCTCAGCTCGAATGGTCTCTCTTTGATAACCAGTAGTGGCCCTCCAAAGGGGTTCTCTTAGAGACAAATCAGGTACTGTCAGCACAAATAGACATCCTATCAGCACTATAGAATCACAAAGCTGAAAATCCAACTTAACTACATCAAGGTCGACCTATGTTATGTCAAGGTTGACCTTCCTGGGTTAAGGTCAACTTTCCTGGGTCTGGGTTGACCTTTTTTGGGTCAAGGTCAACCTCACCCCAGAATAAGTGTAGACCTTCCTAGTTCATGTCGACCTTTAAGGGTCAAGGTCAACATAACTAGATCAGGGTCAACCTTTAAGGGTTAGGGTCAACTGTGCCTATAAAATCAAGAATTTGAGATCATAGAAATCAAGAACAACAGACTTACCTCGAGAAGTAGATGTCCAGAAGCTAGGCACTATCTCAGGACCTCCATACATGTTGCTCAAAGTTCTTCTATGCTTAGCATTCTATTTTCTCTCTTTGAATCTACAAATGGTAAGGATGAATAGGTATGTTCTCTCTTTCCTTATTTATAGTTCAAAATTAGGGTTTTTATTAGGGTTTTTTAGGGTTTATTTAGGTTAAATTCAAATTTCCCCATATATGCATTTAGATAGACATTCACTCTTTTCATCATATCTTGAGTTTGGTAACTCCATTTTCAGTGTCATCAGCGGCCTTGGAATCATGATTTAGATACCTAACTCCTTGAATCCATTTAGGAAGGATAGGAATTCTTCTAATTAGTTTAGGAAAAGGCTTTCTCAAGAAACTACATATCCAGTGTATAAGGCTATCCTTATCACCCTGTTTCACCCTTCAGAAGTTGAAAGACAAAATAGGGGGGCATAAGGGGCTCTCTACACTTATCGATTTCATTTTAGTAAGTCTTAGGTGATTTATGGATTTTCATTAACCTTGTGTGCTGCAGGTTACAAGTACTAATAGTTTTTTGCAGGATCTTTACATTGAGGACTTGGTTATATCCTTTTTATTTACTCTAATATTTTATTACTTTAGCTTGCAAATTCACATAGTGCCATGTCTAAGCTAAAGTGGGGTATAAATATGTCATCTTAAAATGGAAGAACTTCTATCTTGGTAGGTTTATCACCATAAATTAGTGCATTTTTCATGTTAGATTTTCATTTAGGATGCATTTGCACTTGATTCTTCATTTCTAGGTGAAATTAGGGCTAGGATCCCGAGGATTCTCCTTGATTTCCCTCTTTTTGCATTTATTTTCTAGGTAGGACCTAGGTATTGGTCCTCCTAGCCTTCATCACATCTCTCCTAGGCCTTTGTGCCCTTTTCTAGCACTCTCTCCTATTTTCTCATCATTCCTAAGTCTTTGGCTGACCCAGAACTTCCTTGTTTTCAATGTTGACTGGGCCTGAAACTTTGGGTCAGGGTCAAGGTTGACCTTGATCCTTGTCAGGTGTTGGTCGCCCTTTTCAAAATTTGATCATAGCGAGTCCTGAAATTAAATTCAGGCCTCTGAATCCGAATGTAGAAGGGTTTTAATTCAAAATTCATTTATTATTTTTCCCTCCATAGTTGGTTATTGTGATTGGACCATAATTCAAGGTAAAATTTGAATTAGGGGCCCTTACATTTACCAAGGATCCTTTCCCTACAAATCTCTATATAAGCACTCTCTTTTGCCTTCATTTCAATCAAGCAAAATCAAGTGATCAAGCTCTCCATTGAAGATCAAGTGATCAAGTGACTTCAAGAGGCAAGTAAGTGATGAGGATATGATGATGCAAGATTCTAAGAGGATGATATAAAAGATCAAGATATTTTTGATAGAAAGCATTTTGTGGACAAACTATTGTGGACATTCATTTGGAGCAAGAAATATTCCTTCTTCCTTGATCTACCATTTTCAACATTCAAGCATTCAAAGATACAATCATGGGGTAGAAATTACGGATTGTGAGTTTAGTAGGAGTACTTTAGCCTTGGGGGCTTGGTATGCTTTCTTTACCATATTCAAATCTATGCATTTCTCTCTCATTTCAATTCATGCTAGGGTTTCAATCTAGAGGATTAGATCTTTGCATTTCACATTCAAAGCTCTTCCTACAAATAATGCACACACATATTCTATTACATTTGGCTATTTGTAGATGTGGAAATCACCAAAATAGGGGTTTGACTAAGGCAAAACCCTATATAGCCATCCCAAAACACCATTTTAAGATATCTACAGTCATTTTTTGGGGAGTTGCAGATTAGATCTAGACACCCTTTTCGAAAAACTTATGAGATTGGTGAACAGAATTTTCATCGGGGCAGTGCAGGTAAAGGTTGATATTTTGGGGTCAAGGTCAACCTTTATTTGGGTCAAGGTCAACCTTTCTTAGAAAAGGAAAATATTTCTAGTTTTTCTCTGTCTCTGTGTTCCTGTCCCATATCTGCTTGTAGAATTCTCACAAACTCATCTCAGACACTAGAAAATAGGTATTCTCAGATCATCTATGTTATGAGGTATGTACTTTATTTCATTATTCCTTGCAAGTATTTCTAGATCTATATTACTTATCATTATCATTTCATGTATGTAGTTAATATTGGTTTTGGGTCTCTTTTATGTGCATTGTTCTAAACCCCATCTCCATAT